>CM064537.1:18933147-18943693 GCA_032716605.1 Paralithodes platypus | reverse complement strand
TGATTAAATCGTGACAGAGGGAGCCAAATATCACCACCCGGGGATATTAATCTGTGAACAGTAAAAAATGGGAGTCTCTCTCTCTCTCTCTCTCTCTCTCTCTCTCTCTCTCTCTCTCTCTCTCTCTCTCTCTCTCTCCAAAAACATACATATAACCCGTTCAGTACCAGGGACGTCTTTTTCATCGTATTCTGGCAACTATTACAAGATATTATTCAGCTTAGGAAGGACCTCTAGCCATAATAAGGCTTCAAACATTCTCAACGCTTTTACCTGCCACAGATTCTTCCTAAGCTGCATAATATCGTCTAAATATAGCTAGAATATAATATAACACACGTCGCTGGTACTCAAAGGGTTAAGGGGGGTGACCTGTTTTTGTTCTGTCTTTTTCTATCTTTCTCTGGCTTCTATCCATTTGGCCCCATTCAGCCTACTGTTTTAAGACGTTTATCCCCATCCAGGTGTCAATTTTTTACTGGTGAGCGGTAGCGAGCCAGCATATTTGTTATTTTTGTTTGACAGCAGGCTAAATTTGTACATTTTTCGATAGAAAAATCTCTCCGGCGAAGCCGGATTTCTTCATATAATGCTGGCTCGCTATCGCTCGCTAGGAAGAAATCGACACCTAGATGGGGATAAACGTCTTAAAATAGTTGGCTGAATGGGGCCGAATGGATACAAGCCAGAGAAAGAGAGAAAAGGACAGAAATAACAAAAAGCAGGTCACCCCCCTTAAGTGATGGGGAAAAGCTTGTAAGTTCGTGCATGTCACATAAGGAAGAAATCGCTTATCTTGACATTTACAAAACAAAATAGTCATTAAATAAGAACCGATAGCGCTACACCAGGCAATTATTAAACACACACACACACACACAGCCCGTAGCCTAGTGGTAGAGCTCTCGTCTCACAGGGGCCGGGGGTTCAATCCCCGGCCGGGCGGAGACAAATTGGGCTTGTCTCCTTTCATGTGTTAGCCTCAGTTCACCTAGCTGTAAATAGGTACCTGGAATAAGTGGACGACGTTGTGACGTCCCATCTGGGGTTGGCAAAAATGGTACAAGGCGAGATGGGTATCATATGGTTCACCTAAGCTGATGGCTACCTAAGCCTTCGGGCGAGACGGTACCGTCTATAGTGAGAATGGTACCATACAGATCCACCCTAAGCCTTCGTTTTCGATGTCGCCAATTGGCTAAAATACAGACTACACACACATCCACAGCCATTCCAACGATACATATAACACCTACACATATAGGAGGCGGGAAATAACGAGCATGCTCACTCCCGCAATACAACTAGAGTAAGTACAACTAGAGTAAGTACACACACACTTTCCTTCTCAACTGTCACGTAGAGCCGAAGCCGTTAATCCTTTGAGTACCAGCAACGTGTGTAATATTGTGTCTAACTACATATAACCGATTTTATGAAGCTTAAGGGGAGATTTCCACTTGAGGGACTTTTTTCTTGACCCCTTTCTCCCTCATGTCTAGGCCCATTGCTTTTGAGATTTTAAGATGTTTGCCCCGTTAGTTTGGCGATTTTAAGAACTTTCACCCCATTTTAAGACCTTTCGTGCCATTCAGGTGTCTATTTTTTCCTGGCGAGCGATAGCGAGCCTGTAATTTAAGAGGACCCGGCCTTCGGCCGGGAAATTTAAAAATTTATCTTGAAAAGGGGTCAAGGGGTGTAATTTCAAGCTTGATGGAAGTCTAAGAAACACACTAAAAACCTCCCCTTAAGAAGGATATGTGGTAACTACATGGATTATTTACATATAACCGATTCTATGGAGCTTAAGAGGGACATAATTATGGTAGCTACATGGATTATTTGAGATAGTCGGTATAGCCTCTTATTGGCTAGAGGTCCTTCCTAAGCTGAATAAAAGCGTCTAATAGTTGCCAGAATGGGATGAAAAGGACGTCCCCGGGTACTGAACGGGTTAAGGGGAGGTCTCCACTTGAGGGATTTTTTTCTTGACTCCTTTCGCCCTCATGTTTAGCCCCATTGCGTTTCTAATTTTAAGACTTTCGCCCCATTGTTTTGACGATTTTAAGAACCTTCGACCCATTTCTGTCAATTTTTAGACCATTCGTGCCATTTAGGTGTCGATTTTATCCTGGCGAGCGATAGCGAGCCTGTAATTTGAGAGGAACCGGCTTTCAGCCGGGACATTTTTCTACCGAAAAATGTACAAATTTATCTTGAAAGGGGGTCTAGGGAGTGCAATTTTAAGTTTGATGGAAGTCTAGTGAGGAAACTAAACACTCCCCGTAAGTGATAGTTAATTATTGTGTATTTATGCCAATTAAAAGGCTACATACTATATCATATCGGGTTAACCTCATTACAAAGATATGAACAGTATGTCATATCGAGCCAATATGGACATGATGGCGAGAAAGTGTCTTGATAATCATCACGTAAGACTGGGTGTGTGAATGTGTGTGTTCATTGGTTTCTGTTAGGTGTTGGGTTGTGTCCCTATTCTGGCTCTGTCTTGAGTCGCCCCATACCCCCCCCCCCCCCACCCCACCCCCAAAAGAAAAGAAAAGTGGGGATTGGGTCTGAGTAGATAGATAGATAGATAGATAGACGTAAGACTAAAATACCCAATATTCGCCCCATACCCCCCCACCCCACCCACTACCCCCCAAAAAAAAGAAAGGTGGGGATTGGGTCTGAGTAGATAGATAGATAGACAGATAGATAGATAGACGTAAGACTAAAATACCCAATATTCGCCCCATAACCCCCACCCCACCCCCCAAAAAAAAAGTGGGGATTGGGTCTGAGTAGATAGATAGATAGATAGATAGATAGACGTAAGACTAAAATACCCAATATTCGCCCCATAAACCCCCCCCCCACCCAAAAATAAAATAAAAGTGGGGATTGGGTCTGAGTAGATAGATAGATAGATAGATAGATAGATAGATAGATAGACGTAAGACTAAAATACCCAATATTCGCCCCATCCCCCCCCCAAAAAAAAAAAAAAGAAAGGTGGGGATTGGGTCTGAGTAGATAGATAGATAGATAGATAGATAGATAGATAGATAGATAGACGTAAGACTAAAATACCCAATATTTTATCATTGCCAGTTGTACTTAACCATCGCTAGAATTATTTATCCTATTAAATGAAGAATAGCAGAAAAAATATCCCATCAGAGCCCACTTAGCGGTCTCTTAATTGTCACGTCCATAAACAATCCCTAACCTTATTAAGGGGAAATGGGTCGTTTTTGTGGTCCCTCTTCTTCGTCATGTTTAGCCCGATTAATTTTCAGATTTTAAGACGTTCGCCCCATTAGTTTGGCGATTTTGAGACCTTTCGCCCCATTTCTTCGTTAATGTTAAGACTTCGTGCCATTTAGGTGTCGATTTTGTCATGGCGAGCGATAGCGAGCCTATAATATTATAAGGATTCGGCCTTCGGCTGGGAAATTTTTCTACCGAAAAATGTATACATTTATCTTCAAAAGGGGGTGTAGGGGGTGCTATTGTAAGCTTGATGGGGGTCTAGCGAGGAAACTAAAAAATAAATATATTAAGATATGCATAGGCCAAAAACCAAGGGGAGGTTTTTAGTTTGGTCTCTGGATATCCATCAAGCTTAAGATTACACCCCCTTGAGCCCCTTTCAAGATAAATATGTACATTTTTCGGTAGAAAAATGTCCCGGCTGAAACCAGATGCCTCTTAAATTACAGGCTCGCTATCGCTCGCCAGGATAAAATCGACACCTAAATGGCACGAAAGGCCTTAAAATTGACGGAAATGGGGCGAAAGTTCTTAGAATCGCCAAACTAATGGGGCGACTGTCTTAAAATCTCCAAAGCAATGGGGCTAAACATGAGGGAGAAAGGGGTCCAGAAAAAAATCCCTCAAGTCGAAATCTCCCCATAAATAATATACAGGACTGACACGTCAAGAAAAGCTATACACAAATCGATGCTTTTATAAAAATACAAAATAATAAAAAAAACATGAAAATACAAAGAAATAATCCCTCCTAGAAATTTAGTGCCTGCGTAATAATCCCTCCTAGAAATTTAGTGCCTGCGTAATAATCCCTCTTAGAGATTTAGTGCCTGCGTAATAATCCCTCCTAGAAATTTAGTGCCTGCGTAATAATCCCTCCTAGAAATGTAGTGCCTGCATAATAATCCCTCCTAGAAATTTAGTGCCTGCGTAATAATCCCTCCTAGAAATGTAGTGCCTGCGTAATAATCCCTCCTAGAAATGTAGTGCCTGCGTAATAATCCCTCCTAGAAATGTAGTGCCTGCGTAATAATCCCTCCTAGAAATTTAGTGCCTGTGTAATAATCCCTCCTAGAAATGTAGTGCCTGTGTAATAATCCCTCTTAGAGATTTAGTGCCTGTGTAATAATCCCTCCTAGAAATTTAGTGCCTGTGTAATAATCCCTCTTAGAGATTTAGTGCCTGCGTAATAATCCCTCTTAGAGATTTAGTGCCTGCGTAATAATCCCTCCTAGAAATGTAGTGCCTGCGTAATAATCCCTCTTAGAGATTTAGTGCCTGTGTAATAATCCCTCCTAGAAATGTAGTGCCTGCGTAATAATCCCTCCTAGAAATGTAGTGCCTGCGTAATAATCCCTCTTAGAGATTTAGTGCCTGTGTAATAATCCCTCCTAGAAATGTAGTGCCTGCATAATAATCCCTCCTAGAAATTTAGTGCCTTCGTAATAATCCCTCCTAGAAATGTAGTGCCTGCATAATAATCCCTCCTAGAAATTTAGTGCCTTCGTAATAATCCCTCCTAGAAATGTAGTGCCTTCGTAATAATCCCTCCTAGAAATGTAGTGCCTGCATAATAATCCCTCCTAGAAATGTAGTGCCTTCGTAATAATCCCTCCTAGAAATGTAGTGCCTGCATAATAATCCCTCCTAGAAATGTAGTGCCTTCGTAATAATCCCTCCTAGAAATTTAGTGCCTTCGTAATAATCCCTCCTAGAAATGTAGTGCCTTCGTAATAATCCCTCCTAGAAATGTAGTGCCTGCATAATAATCCCTCCTAGAAATGTAGTGCCTTCGTAATAATCCCTCCTAGAAATGTAGTGCCTGCATAATAATCCCTCCTAGAAATGTAGTGCCTTCGTAATAATCCCTCCTAGAAATTTAGTGCCTTCGTAATAATCCCTCCTAGAAATTTAGTGCCTGTGTAATAATCCCTCCTAGAAATTTAGTGCCTGTGTAATAATCCCTCCTAGAAATTTAGTGCCTGTGTAATAATCCCTCCTAGAAATTTAGTGCCTGTGTAATAATCCCTCCTAGAAATTTAGTGCCTGCGTAATAATCCCTCCTAGAAATTTAGTGCCTGCGTAATAATCCCTCCTAGAAATTTAGTGCCTGTGTAATAATCCCTCCTAGAAATGTAGTGCCTGTGTAATAATCCCTCCTAGAAATTTAGTGCCTTCGTAATAATCCCTCCTAGAAATTTAGTGCCTGTGTAATAATCCCTCCTAGAAATTTAGTGCCTGCGTAATAATCCCTCCTAGAAATGTAGTGCCTGCGTAATAATCCCTCCTAGAAATGTAGTGCCTTCGTAATAATCCCTCCTAGAAATTTAGTGCCTGCGTAATAATCCCTCCTAGAAATGTAGTGCCTGCATAATAATCCCTCCTAGAAATGTAGTGCCTTCGTAATAATCCCTCCTAGAAATGTAGTGCCTTCATAATAATCCCTCCTAGAAATGTAGTGCCTTCGTAATAATCCCTCCTAGAAATGTAGTGCCTTCGTAATAATCCCTCCTAGAAATGTAGTGCCTTCATAATAATCCCTCCTAGAAATGTAGTGCCTTCGTAATAATCCCTCCTAGAAATGTAGTGCCTTCGTAATAATCCCTGCTAGAAATGTAGTGCCTTCGTAATAATCCCTCCTAGAAATGTAGTGCCTTCGTAATAATCCCTCCTAGAAATTTAGTGCCTGCTTAATAATCCCTCCTAGAAATTTAGTGCCTTCGTAATAATCCCTCCTAGAAATGTAGTGCCTTCGTAATAATCCCTCCTAGAAATTTAGTGCCTGCATAATAATCCCTCCTAGAAATGTAGTGCCTTCGTAATAATCCCTCCTAGAAATGTAGTGCCTTCGTAATAATCCCTCCTAGAAATGTAGTGCCTTCGTAATAATCCCTCCTAGAAATGTAGTGCCTGCATAATAATCCCTCCTAGAAATTTAGTGCCTTCGTAATAATCCCTCCTAGAAAAAAGAAAAAAAATTAACAGTAGCCTAATCCTCAATAATACATATTTTTCATAGCAAAATCAAAACACAAATAGCCAGTGCTTTTATTACTTTCACGCAAATACAAAATTGCAAACCTTATGAAAAAGCAAAGAAATAATCCCACCGAGAAATTTAGTGCCTTCGTAATGTCACGTGAAGGAGAAATCACTAATCCTTTAAGAAAATAAGTGACAGCAAGAACACAAAAATTATTCAGTGCTTTTATAACTTCTACGTAAATCGAAAATCACAAACCACATGAAAACGTAAATAAAAAATCCCACACGAATAGAGTTAGTGCCTTCGTAATGTCACGTAAAAGAGAAATCACTAACCTTATAAAAGCGGTGGCGATTCTGCAAGCAAGTCAATTCCTTCTTGAGTCACGATCCTCACCAATTCACTAACCAGCTCTAACACCACTAACGCGTATAATTAGGTTCCGAATTAGTGCGGAATTAGGGGGTATTTGGAACCGGTAGGCCAGAGTTTTCGGGGTGGGACGGTGTGTGTGGGTGATTGAGGCGGAGGAACGAGCGGGGCGGACGTCCACCCACTCTGACCGCTAAGAGGACACTGAACAGATCATCGCCTCCTTGTGTACTTGTTGTTTGGGAATCGGGGTCTCCGCTTCGGGTTGCCTACTTTTAGGTCAAACACAGATTCGGTCATACTCCTGAAGGGGACTGTATCTGTTTTTATTAATTTATTCATTTAGTTGTTTAGTTTCCTCGCTAGACCTCCATCAAGCTTAGACAAACACCCCCTAGACTCCCCTTCAAGTTAAATTTGTACATTTTTCGGTCCCTCTTAAAATTACAGGTTGGCTATCGCTCGCCAGGAAAAAATCGCCAACTAAATAGCACGTAAGGTCTCAAAATTGACAAACGAAATGGGACGAAAGGTGTTAAAATAGCCAAAATAATGGGCCGAACGTCTTAAAATCTCAAAACCAATGGGGCTAAGTACGAGGGAGAAAGGGGACCAGAAAAACGACCCATCTCCCCTTAACCCTTTCAGTACCGGTGGCGTCCTATTTAACTTTATTCTGGCTACTATTAGACGATATTGTTCAGTTTAAAAAAGTGCCTCCAACAATTGACAGGCTTCGGACTATCCCACTTGACCCATTTTACTACCTCAGATCCTTCTTAAACTACACAAAATCGTATAAATATTCTCACTTGACCCTTTTTACTACCTCAGATCCCTTTTAAACTGCACAACATCGCTTAAATATGGCAAGAACACAAAATGAAAATACGTCGCCGGTACAGAGAGGGTTCTATCTATCTATCTATTGCCGGACGCCTTACTCCTCTTTACGAGGGTGGCCACACACAAAACGCCAGAGAGGGTTAAGGCTTCCAATTAAGGTGAGGCTGATGGACTGTTGAGGTTAAGGGGAGATGGGTCGTTTTTCTGGTCCCCTTTCTCCCTCGTGTTAAGCCCCATTTGCTTTGAGATTATAAGACGTTATAATGACAGCTGAGACATGACTTATTAGCGCTATTGTACATTGTATTGGACACATGAAAGCGATATTCCTCAATGTGAAATCAAAGTCCATAATTTGCTCCTATATATAATCCTCAGGTATGGTCGCGCTAATAAGTCATGTCCCAGCTGTCATTACGTTTGGCTCGCTCTGTGCTGTATTAATGTCTGTCAGATGTTGAATAGGGTGGGTAAGTGTGGGAACATGTTTGTATGTTTCACTCGATATGAAGAAATGAAGCTTAGATATTGCTGATACCAATTATTGATCAACACATACTTGGTGCCGAGACATCACTTATTAGCGCGACTGTACACTCGGACCCCACAGTCTCTAGCCTACCCATCAGATTTAGCGGACCCCTTATGATTTGTTTAACCCCTTCCGTACTGGTGACGTCTTTTTATGTTCTTCTGGCTACTATTAGACGATATTTTTCATCTTAAAAAGGGCCTCTAGTAATTAAGCGGCTTTGAACTATCTCAATTAACCCTTTATTCTACCACAGATCCTTCTTAAGCTGCACAAAATCATCTGAATATAGCTAGAGTCAATTGAAAAAAACGTCGCGTTACAGAAGAGGTTAATAGAACTAGCTTGTCAATAAAGTGCATATATATTTTTGTGGTTGATATATAGAACATTTCATTCATAAATTCGTGTCCAGAGATATACTTCCATAATTAGAAATAGTTGAAGTTCAGGAATATTTATGAGTGGGCGAGAGACTATGGTATCCGAGTGTACAGTCGCGCTAATAAGTGATGTCTCGGCACCAAGTCTGTTTTGATCAATAATTGGTATCAGCAATATCTAAGCTTAATTTCTTCATATCGAGTGCAATATACAAACCTATTCCTACACTTACCCACCCTATTCAACATCTGACAGACATTAATACAGCACAGAGTAAGCCAAACGTAATGACAGCTGGGACATGACTTATTAGCGCGACTGTACATATCATAAATCACCAGTCCATCATTAAACCGAGGCCATTATTTGTGTTGCCCAAAAAGTTTCTCCGTGCACAAAAAGCCAACAGTATTATGTTGATAATTAGTTTGGCGCACACATCAAAGAGTTGGGTCGCTCAGGTAGCCTTCACACACACCATATGTACCTGGCATAATTAGGTGTTAGGTTTGATGCCTAATGTAACCATTAAGATCAATATTATCATGAATATTGGTATTATCATCATCACCACCATCATCATCATTAATGGCGTAATGCATAGTGCGCGGAATTTCGATGCGAGTATCCTGGGTTCGAGTCCTTGGAGTGCCACATGTATTTATTGATTTCATGAATAGAGTTTAGATGTGAAGTTAGTTGGTGGAAAAAACAATAATTATCAAAGAGGTAATATTTACAAACCAAATCTACACCTACAGTATATCTATCAACACCTACAGTATATCTATCAACACCTACAGTATATCTATCAACACCTACAGTATATCTATCAACACCTACAGTATATCTATCAACACCTACAGTATATCTATCAACACCTACAGTATATCTATCAACACCTACAGTATATCTATCAACACCTACAGTATATCTATCAACACCTACAGTATATCTATCAACACCTACAGTATATCTATCAACACCTACAGTATATCTATCAACACCCTAAGTATATCTATCCACACCTACACTATAACTCTCAACACCCCCAGTATATCTATCAACACCTACAGTATATCTATCAACACCTACAGTATATCTATCAACACCTACAGTATATCTATCAACACCTACAGTATATCTATCAACACCTACAGTATATCTATCAACACCTACAGTATATCTATCAACACCTACAGTATATCTATCAACACCTACAGTATATCTATCAACACCTACAGTATATCTATCAACACCTACAGTATATCTATCAACACCTACAGTATATCTATCAACACCTACAATATATCTATCAACACCTACAGTATATCTATCCATATGGAACGTATGGAAAGCGAGAGAATGACTAAGAGGGTGTACGAGAGCGAGGTGGAGGGACAGAGGGGGAGAGGTAGACCGAATATGAGGTGGAAGGATGGAGTGGTTCGTTCGTGGCCACCCCTTCGGGGATCACGGCGTCAGGCAATAGATAGATAGATAGATAGATCTACAGTATATCTATCAACACCTACAGTATATCTATCAACACCTACAGTATATCTATCAACACCTACAGTATATCTATCAACACCTACAGTATATCTATCAACACCTACAATATATCTATCAACACCTACAGTATATCTATCAACACCTACAGTATATCTATCAACACCTACAGTATATCTATCAACACCTACAGTATATCTATCAACACCTACAGTATATCTATCAACACCTACAGTATATCTATCAACACCTACAGTATATCTATCAACACCTACAGTATATCTATCAACACCTACAGTATATCTATCAACACCTACAGTATATCTATCTACACCTACAGTATATCTATCAACACCTACAGTATATCTATCAACACCTACAGTATATCTATCAACACCTACAGTATATCTATCAACACCTACAGTATATCTATCTACACCTACAGTATATCTATCAACACCTACAGTATATCTATCAACACCTACAGTATATCTATCAACACCTACAGTATATCTATCAACACCTACAGTATATCTATCAACACCTACAGTATATCTATCAACACCTACAGTATATCTATCTACACCTACAGTATATCTATCAACACCTACAGTATATCTATCAACACCTACAGT
>CM064537.1:18870647-18930647 GCA_032716605.1 Paralithodes platypus | reverse complement strand
AACACTTCTGAGAACAGGATCATTAAAATGCTACAAACTCCAAGCATAGTGTACACCTCTAGGATCCAGGCACACTGGAGGAAGTTGCTCTATATTTAACCTTAAGTAATGATTTCAGGTCTGCTACTCTACAGAATTAGCATACCGGTACTGATCCTCATAGTGCAGTACAGTACCGATATTCCTATACTGTACTGTAGCAACATACTGTACCGGAAGCTAAATGATGTGAGGCATGGTATTGTACACAATTAGGACAGTGGTTTTGGTAACACAGTAGTTTGATGACCACTGTTTTTGGTTGAGGCAGTGCTGTGAACTACATGATAGCAAGCTGGGTATTATTTAATTTCTTTTTATTTTATGTAGCCTATGTACAGTAGCTTATATATATTTATATATATTTATGTTACTGTAAGGTATATATGGACCCCAGTATGGTCCCCTCTGTACTGTGTGAGTCTGAAATAAAGTATTATTATTATTATTATTATTATTATTATGCGCGTATATATGTGTGTGTGTGTGTGTGTGTGTGTGTACACAGTGACCTTGGCTCTAGTTTATTTATACTGAAGTTAACAGTAGACCTAGTTACTTATTCACACACACACACACACACACATACATTTTCTCACTCGCTCTCACTCACTCTCTCTCTCTCTTTCTCACTCTCACTTACACTCAATCTTACTCCCCCCCCTCGCTCTCGCTCTCGCTCTCGCTCTCTCTCTCTCTCTCTCTCTCTCTCTCTCTCTCTCTCTCTCTCTCTCTCTCTCTCTCTCATGAATGACACCCCAAACATTGACTCTGAAAAAATATATTATGTGATGTAAATAAAATGTTGGGAGGTGAATTTTACTTAACACAAGGTACATTATAACATTCCGATCAAATTTTCCAAAGAAAGCTATAGCCCGTTCATGCTAGGTTGGCCAGAAATCGTAACCTCTAACCTCTCATAACTCTAAAAGAAGTAGAGTAACCGAGCTAATATTTCTACCATATAGGAAGACTTGGCTTGGGAGTATATGTATAAATTGACGGCTCATTTGCTCCAGCCCTTTTTGAATTACAGAGGTTAGAGGTTACGATGTCTGCCCAACCTAGAATGAACGGACTATAGTCAAAGATTACATAACCCTTTCAGTTTACAATGACGCGAGTTTTATTTTTTCTTGCTACTGTTAGACGATATTATTTCAGTTTAGGAAGGATCTCTACGAATCATAAGACTCCCATTTACATACATACATACATACATACATACATACATACAGTACATACATACATACATACATACAAAAACTGTGCTTCTGTGTTGACTCCTTGTCTAGGTTTTTCATCTAACACCTTCCCTTTATTCTGGAAGTTTGCTCTCATTCAACCTGCCCCAAAGTAGGGTGACCGCTCTCAACCCTCCAAATATCGTCCATTTGCTCTCACATCTTGTATTTCCAAAGTGTTTTTATCTTGTCTTAATTTAAAATTTCTTAAGGGGGGATGGACGTATTAATTTGCTTATTTAATTGTATTGTTTTGTTTGTTATTAGTTTCCTTCCTAGATCTCCATCAAGCTTTAAAAAAAAAAAAAAAAAAAACCCAAGAACCCCCTTCAAGATATACAGTATGTGTACATTTTTCGGTAGGCAAAATTTCCGGCCAAAGGCCGGTTCCTCCAAAATGACAGACTCGCTATCGCTAGCCAGGAACAAAATGTACACCTACTTGTAAATGGCACTTATTATTAGTAGTAGTAGTAGTAGTATTGTTGTTGTTGATATTTCTGTTCTATCATTATCACCATATTTTGTTAGGGAGAGGTAAAACTCGTACTATATTTTCCTATTTTGAGTAGCCAAGTTGACAAAGGAAAGAGGGTCGAAGGGGGAGGTAAATTCAATTACCAGTCGACACAACCCTTCAACCACCCAGACGTGTAAGCCAGGGGGAGAGAGAGTGAGAGAGAGAGAGAGAGAGAGTTACAAGGAGTTACAAGGAATAGTTAGTATCTCGGAGACCTTTCGGTCCATTCCGAGGAGATACTCGAAGTGGAAGGAGAAAGACTGTTTAGTGCACTACACTCTTTACAGAGTGTGCAAAATACTATCTACTCTCTTCTTGAACTGCTCTACTGAAGAACTGTTTACAACTTCGGAGGGAAGTTTGTTCCAGGTAGAACAGATCTTATATGTAAAAAAAAAATCCACAAATACTAGTGCTGAACCTTTTCAATTATAATGTCCAGCCATGGTTGCGTGTTGTATTCATATTGAGGCTAAACAAATTTCTATAATCCACATTGTCAAACCCATTAAGTATTTTAAAAGCTTCAATGAGCTGACCTCGTAGTCTGCGGGTCTCCAACGGGAAGAGATCAAGAGCTCTCATCCAGTCCTCATAGCTCATTCTTCTAAGTGATGGAATAAGTTTTGAGAGGGAGAGAATGAGAGAGAGAGTGTGAGAGTGAGAGAGACTGAATGAGTGGGAGAGATGT
The DNA here is from genome assembly GCA_032716605.1 of Paralithodes platypus. Taxonomy (NCBI): domain Eukaryota; kingdom Metazoa; phylum Arthropoda; class Malacostraca; order Decapoda; family Lithodidae; genus Paralithodes; species Paralithodes platypus. Next base: position 18,928,150 of record CM064537.1, on the reverse strand, counting down.
TTGATTATAGTTGTTATGCGTGTTATTTGTTATGTGTTATTTGTCTGTATACTGTATGTCGTCGAGGCCTCCCCCGACTGGGTGCGAGCATGTGAAACACTAGGACGTACTGCCACACCCACTAAATGTCCGCTTTGGCTAGGATCGAACCCAGGGCAAGCAGATTCACACGTGAGGTGTTAGGTTAGGTTAGATGATATTAGATTAGGCTAGGTGGAGTTATAAGTTAGGTAAGGTAAGGATAGGCTAGAATAAGACACCGAGATTGTCCTAGTAGAAGAGATAGTAGCGCGAGTGTTCAGAACCCATCCAAACTTGGTGAATATGTGTCCCTTTGAAAGCCCCCTCCCCCCATTGTGCTGTGCCCCCCCCCCCCTCCCCCCTTCTCCCTCAGGCTTCCTTGGGGTACGTCTGGCTCTAGAACGTGTGTCATGTTAATAATCATAATATTTAGTTTATATCTATCATTCAAACTTTGTTATGTCTGCTAAAATGAACTCCGAAATGTTGGCAGAATGAGTACAACAACAACTGATCGCCTTCCTTTTACTTTATATTTGCTAACACTAGACAACTTAATATAGCATAGGAAGACCATCAAGCAGTCAAAGGGGTCATGTATATCACAGTTACCCCTTTGACTCCCCCATACCATCTCTAAGCTTAATCTAATGCTAGCTAAATTAAACAGACAAAATGCGTCTCTAGGTGTACGAAAACGATTAAGTATTTCTTCATTATAGCAATGAAAGTAGCAATATAGTTTGGACCTTTTGCTCTTAACTGCACACACAATCTAGATCCGAGGTCTCTGTATAACTCATTTACCCTTTAGTACAAGTCCAAACACTCTGGAAACAGGATTGCGATTTTACAATACTTGAATAGATACCCCTAAAAGTTGCCCGGTTTTCTATGAAGCCCCATTTTCTAAGTTACGTAATCTTTTATTTAGGGGAAACGTATGCAACGAGTGAGGTGCACAAATGGAAGGGACACACATAACATTCACAACACACATAACATACACACACACAGATACACATACACAAATAAAGGAACGCACATAACATTCACAACACACATACGCACACAGATAAACATACACAAATAAAGGAACGCACATAGCCTATTCCTACCATTCTTATCCACAACTCCGATCTGGTTGCTTCTGGAATACGCTTAACCCTTTCGAGATACGATGACGCATTTCCTATGTGATTTCTGGCTGTGATTAGACGAGTTTATTCAGATTAGGAAGGGTATGTGGAAGTCAGAGGGTTAATTGAGATAGTCTTTAGTCTCTTTACCCTTTTATTTCCCACTGATCCTTCCTAAGCTGTATAAAATCATCTAATGGTAGCCAGAATAAACTGTCAACACGCGGCATAATCTTCAAGGGGTTAACAAAACTCAACTAATAATAATCCATCTTCAATCTAGTTGCAAAATAGTCTTAGAATATTGCCAGAATTGACCCCTTCTGTGCCGGTGACGTCTTTTTCATTCTATTAAAGCTATATTTAGACAGGTTTGTGCAGTTCATTCTATTAAAACTATATTTAGACAGGTTTGTGCAGTTCATTGTATTAAAGCTATATTTAGACAGGTTTGTGCAGTTCATTGTATTAAAGCTATATTTAGACAGGTTTGTGCAGTTCATTCTATTAAAGCTATATTTAGACAGGTTAGTGCAGTTCATTCTATTAAAGCTATATTTAGACAGGTTTGTGCAGTTCATTCTATTAAAGCTATATTTAGACAGGTTTGTGCAGTTCATTCTATTAAAGCTATATTTAGACAGGTTTGTGCAGTTCATTCTATTAAAGCTATATTTAGACAGGTTAGTGCAGTTCATTCTATTAAAGCTATATTTAGACAGGTTTGTGCAGTTCATTCTATTAAAGCTATATTTAGACAGGTTGTGCAGTTCATTCTATTAAAGCTATATTTAGACAGGTTTGTGCAGTTCATTCTATTAAAGCTATATTTAGACAGGTTTGTGCAGTTCATTCTATTAAAGCTATATTTAGACAGGTTTGTGCAGTTCATTCTATTAAAGCTATATTTAGACAGGTTTGTGCAGTTCATTCTATTAAAGCTATATTTAGACAGGTTTGTGCAGTTCATTCTATTAAAGCTATATTTAGACAGGTTTGTGCAGTTCATTCTATTAAAGCTATATTTAGACAGGTTTGTGCAGTTCATTCTATTAAAGCTATATTTAGACAGGTTTGTGCAGTTCATTCTATTAAAGCTATATTTAGACAGGTTTGTGCAGTTCATTCTATTAAAGCTATATTTAGACAGGTTTGTGCAGTTCATTCTATTAAAGCTATATTTAGACAGGTTTGTGCAGTTCATTCTATTAAAGCTATATTTAGACAGGTTTGTGCAGTTCATTCTATTAAAGCTATATTTAGACAGGTTTGTGCAGTTCATTCTATTAAAGCTATATTTAGACAGGTTTGTGCAGTTCATTCTATTAAAGCTATATTTAGACAGGTTTGTGCAGTTCATTCTATTAAAGCTATATTTAGACAGGTTTGTGCAGTTCATTCTATTAAAGCTATATTTAGACAGGTTTGTGCAGTTCATTCTATTAAAGCTATATTTAGACAGGTTTGTGCAGTTCATTCTATTAAAGCTATATTTAGACAGGTTTGTGCAGTTCATTCTATTAAAGCTATATTTAGACAGGTTTGTGCAGTTTAAAATGGTTGAATGAGATAGTTCGAAGGCTGTTAAATGCTGGAGGACCCTTTTGAAACTGGATACAATCGTCTAAGGGTAACCAGATAAAGTTAAAAGGACGGGTTAGGTTACGGGAAAATGTGCTTGTGAATCCGCCTTTGCACTACTATAGGCTATACTGCACATGCTAAGTCACGTCTCTTCATTAACAAAGTTCCTTAGTGTGTGTGTGTTTATGTGTGTGTGTGTGTGTTTATGTGTGTGTGTGTGTCTGTTTATGTGTGTGTGTGTGTGTGTGTCTCTCTCTCTGTTTATGTGTGTGTGTGTGTGTGTGTGTCTCTCTGTTTATGTGTGTGTGTGTGTCTCTCTGTTTATGTGTGTGTGTGTGTGTCTCTCTGTTTATGTGTGTGTGTGTGTCTCTCTCTCTGTTTATGTGTGTGTGTGTGTGTGTCTCTCTGTTTATGTGTGTGTGTGTGTGTCTCTGTTTATGTGTGTGTGTGTGTGTGTGTGTGTGTCTGTTTATGTGTGTGTGTGTGTGTGTGTGTTTCTGAAGGGTGATTAAGGAGTAGCTTACCTGTAGACATGGAGGGGGAAGGTGGGTGGTCCTTAGCAACTAGGGAAGGTGGTGGTGGTGGTGGTGGTGGTGGTAACTGGGGACAAGCTGTTGTTGTTGCGTGGGAACCTACTTAAGGGGAGATTTCCACTTGAAGGATTATTTTTCTTGACCCCTTTCTCCCTCATGTTTAACCCCATTGCTTTTGAATTTTTAAGACGATCGCCCCATTTGTTTGGCAATTTTAAGAACTTTTGCCCCATTTCTGTCAATTTTAAGAATTTCGTACCATTTTTCCTGGCGAGCGATAGCGAGCCTGTAATTTAAGAGGAATCGGCCTTCGGCCGGGACATTTTTCACCCGAAATTTTTTACAAATTTGTCTTGAAAGGGGGTCAATGGGGGTGTAATTTTAAGCTTGATGGAGGTTTAGGGAACACACTAAAAACCTCCCCTTAACAGAGACTCGAGATGGGGGGGGGGGGGAGAGAGAGAGAGAGAGAGAGTGAGAGAGTAAGAGAGGACAAAAATTGCTTTGATATAATGTGTTAGGCGCCAATAAAAAAAAACACACATTACAAAAGTGCATAATACCTGTCGAGAAGTGTGTGTGGGTGTGAGAGAGAGAGAGAGAGAGAGGAATGTATTTTCATTATGTACCAAAGGAATTTATACAAAGGAACCAACTATTATGAGAGACAATGTTGTTGATTTGATATGTAAACTAAGGGTAGCGTATATTAGCTATCGCGGGGAATATATCGAAGGTACAATCGGGGGTATTAAGTGTTGTCATAGATTCCAGTGGTCTTCGCTCAACAAGTGTTATTGGTATCTTTATAGTTACTGGGAAAAGTGCTTATCCCTCAGAGTATTAGTCAGTGTTCGAAACTTTGTGAAATATCTGACAACACTTATTAACCTCGACTGTACGCAGTATAAAAGCTTATAATCCAAGTTACGTAATCTGTTCTTAAAGTGAGAATAGCAGTGAATATGTGATGGACTGGTGATGAACATGAGGCTGCTTCAGTAACTATAAGGAATAATAATAATAATAATAATAATGATAATAATAATAATAATGTTCGTGGTAACAGAGGATGTGATGTTGCTATTGTTGTTGTTACCTGAGAACCTGAAGTGTTGAGAGAGAGAGAGAGAGATAATATTTTGGCACCAGATACTAAGAGAGAGAGAGAGAGATAGGGGGGATTGATTTGATGTGATTTACCGTATAATATAGTGTTGCAATGACAATATTACAGCCAGAGATAAAGAGAGAGATTGCATTTGTTCTGTATTATAGTGAGCAAGGAACTGGGAAAAAGGAGGAACACATCTCAGCAGCTAGAGGCATTAAGGTATATAGTACGTGGTAACAGGGGGACGTGCTTTTGTTGATGTTATTGTTAGTCGTGGGGACCTGAAGTGTTTGGAGAGAGAGAGAGAGAGAGAGTGTGTGAGAGTGAAAGAGAGAGAGAGATACTGTATTTCTTGTATATTAAGGTGTCGCTATTGGGGAGAGGGGGACACATCTCAGCAACTAGAGGCATTAAGGTATATAGTACGTGGTAACAGGGGAGACGTGCTTTTGTTGTTGTGGGAATAAGAGGAGGGTTCAGACTATTACATCACAGAGAGGGGGGAGCCTGAGGTGTTTGGAGAGAGGGGGGGGGGGGGGGGGTGAAGGAAAGAGGGGGGGGGGGGGGGAGGATGGGGAGAGGGAGTGAATGAAAGAGAAGGGGGAGAGGGAGTGAATGAATGACGGGGTAGAGAAAGGGCTGGAAAGGGAGAGAAGGGGGCATGGGTAGGGGTAGGGGCTGGAGAGGGGGGGGGGGGGGGAATGGGCTGGATAGATATCTCGGGAAGGGGAGACTTACATGGAATAGTTACTGTCTCGAAAATCTCGCAGTCCAATCCAGGGAGATATTCAGAAGACAGATGTGTTATATTGTCTGCCAGCATCCGTTTCACATTTCGATACAATAATTCAGTTACAATATCAATGTCTTAGCCATATGCAACAAGGGCCTAATTTTATACTACGATTATTATAATGTAAAACTTGCTAAGTAAACAAACCAAAACTTGGACGAACACAGTAAAAAGACTAAACAACTTATCAAAATCGCTATGTGGAAACAATATCGTTCGTGCTCTGCAACTTGTATATATTGACCTATCCATGTCTGACAGTAACTGTGCATTACACTATAGTTACACTGAATAATATAACGCTTAAGTACAGTTTCTTGAGATAGAGAGAGAGAGAGAGATCATGAGCGAGAGCAAGCAACAGCGAAAAGAGTGGTGAAGAGAGAGGAGTAGGGGGGGGGGGGATATTTGATTTGGTTATTATGCAATATGCACCAAAGAAAATACTACAAAGGCACCAGACACTTGAAAGAGAGAGAGAGAGAGAGAGATCCTTACTGCTCTAACGCCCTTATATATATACACTTAGGCCGTTACCAGGGGTGTTCAGGTTTAGTGAAATATAGGCATTCTGATTGTGCAGATATTACTTATTTGACTTAGCAACATCAACAAATATAGCTCTGTTCGATTATACAATAGAAAACATCAATATTGAACTAGGTAGTTAGTAGAGAACGTCTCGGCCTCCCATCACGGGTGACCCGAGTTCAATCCCACGCTCAGGTATGAAGGTTTTTCGCATACACTGGTAGCCAGTACCGTTTCCCTTGAGTAAGGAAATGGGTAATATTGTCTGGTAATAAACTTTGGTCGAGCGCTATTGAATCTTAGGGCGAGGGCTAGAGAGAAATGGCGCTAAATATGTAACCTGAAAATTATTATTATTATTAACTCAGAATTACGGATAGATTTCACCAACGTTGACGAGCCTGGGTAAAGCGGAAGTGCTGTGAACTTTACTTGGGGGGGGGGGGGAGTTTGTTACAGGCAGCTATGCATTTTGTCATATACTGTATATATATATATATATATAATATATATATATATATTTTTTTTTTTTTTTTTTTTTTTTTTTTTTAATTATATATTATATATATATATATATATATATATATATATATATATATATATATATATATATATATATATATATATATATATATATATATATATATATATACTGTATACAGTATATGAGGGAAGGTGAACAGCAACCTTGAGGTAGGGAGAATTAATGGCTTAGGACATGAAGGATTAATCACGGGTAAATAGAAGGACAAGTGCTATATAAAAAAGGTGGACAAAAGTGGTAAGTATCAAGATAATCAAGGTAGGCTAGAGGTGGGTGGAGGGCTAATGGTTGGCGGGAGGTCAGGTATTTTATTTTTATTTTTATATGTTTTAGTCCACTTCTACTGTCACTGTTCGTACACCACTTATACATTTTTTGGGAGCCTTTGAATATATATATATATATACATACACACCCAAAATTACAGGCTCACTATCGTTCGAAAGGGAAAAATATCGACACCTAAATAGCACGAGAGGGGGGGGGGGGGACTTACTTGTTACCGGCAGCTGTCTTTTGTCTCCATCATACAGACAAAAATAAAAAAATCAGAAAACAAAGAAGGCCGCTCTCTCTCTATCTATCTATCTATCTATCGTATTATCTCTCTCTCTCTATCTCTCCTTTTCTATCCTTTCCTTCAACTTTCCTTTTCTATCGGATCTGCCATCTCTACTAGAATTAAGTCCTGAGCACTTCGTATGGATCGCGTAAGGTCTGTGTGGCCAGTGTATCTATGTCAATCTATCTTATGTCAGGATCTCTAAATTGCATAACATCAACTCGGCATTATGGGAAGGTCTTGGAGGAGGAGGAGGAGGTATCAGGGGGCTATAGTCGATTCGCTGTAAGTAGGCGCGAGAAATCATGACCGCTAACCTCTGTAACTCAAAAACGACTTGGGTAATCGAACTAATATTTCAACCATCTGGGAAGGATCAGCCAGTGTGGAATTTTACAGCCCATTTGTTCCAGCCCTTTTTGGGTGATAGTGGATGGAGGTTATGATTTCTCGCCTACTTACAGCGAATAGACTATAGCCATGGGAATTCAGGTGAGGAGAGGTGGAAGGGAAGGGGAAAACAGTTAATACAGGCTTAATGAATTAAACAGTTACTACAGGCTTAATTAATTAGTTAGTTAAAGTAGGACTTCAGAGGCTATCAACCCTTCTGGATTATTAAGCCAGCACACTGTAAGTCAAGAATAGAGTCAAGACTGGATAGAGACCCTTTCGAGAACTCCAGTCCCTTGAGTGGAAAGAGATAGAATGAGGGAGTAGGGAGGAGAGATAGAAAGAGGGGGTAGGGAGGAGAGATAGAAAGAGGGAGTAGGGAGGAGAGATAGAAAGAGGGAGTAGGGAAGAGAAATAGAAAGAGGGAGTAGGGAGGAGAAATAGAAAGAGGGAGTAGGGAAGAGATAGAAAGAGGGAGTAGGGAAGAGAGATAGAAAGAGGGAGTAGGGAGGAGAGATATAAAGAGGGAGTAGGGAGGAGAGATAGAAAGAGGGAGTAGGGAAGAGAGATAGAAAGAGGGGGTAGGGAGGAGATATAGAAAGAGGGGGTAGGGAGGAGAGATAGAAAGAGGGAGTAGGGAAGAGAGATAGAAAGAGGGAGTAGGGAGGAGAGATAGAAAGAGGGAGTAGGGAAGAGAGATAGAAAGAGGGAGTAGGGAAGAGAGATAGAATGAGGGAGGAGAGATAGAAAGAGGGGGTAGGGAGGAGAGATAGAAAGAGGGAGTAGGGAGGAGAGATAGAAAGAGGGAGTAGGGAGGAGAGATAGAAAGAGGGAGTAGGGAGGAGAGATAGAAAGAGGGAGTAGGGAGGATGAGACAGGGCGAGAGTGGTTAGGGGGAAGGGGGCAGAGAGAGGGAGAAGGGAGCAGAGAGAGGGAGAAGGGAGCAGAGAGAGTGAATAGAGTGAGGAGACAGAGAGAGTGAATAGGGTGAGGAGACAGAGAGAGTGACTAGGGTGAGGAGACAGAGAGAGGGAGTAGGGTGAGGAGACAGAGAGAGGGAGTAGGGGGTAAGAGACAGGGGGAGAGGGTAGAGAGAAGGGTGCAGAGAGAGGGAGAAGGGAGCAGAAAGAGGGAGAAGGGAGCAGAGAGAGTGAATAGGGTGAGGAGACAGAGAGAGTGAATAGGGTGAGGAGACAGAGAGAGGGAGTAGGGGGTAAGAGACAGGGCGAGAGGGTAGAGAGAAGGGAGAAGGGAGCAGAGAGAGTGCATAGGGTGAGGAGACAGAGAGAGTGAATAGGGTGAGGAGATAGAGAGAGTGACTAGGGTGAGGAGACAGAGAGAGAGAGTAGGGGATAAGAGACAGGGCGAGAGGGTAGAGAGAGGGAGAAGGGAGCAGAGAGAGTGAATAGGGTGAGGAGACACAGAGAGAGTGAATAGGGTGAGGAGACAGAGAGAGGGAGTAGGGGGTAAGAGACAGGGCGAGAGGGTAGAGAGAGGGAGAAGGGAGCTGAGAGAGTGAATAGGGTGAGGAGACAGAGAGAGGGAGTAGGGGGTAAGAGACAGGGCGAGAGGGTAGAGAGAGGGAGAAGGGAGCAGAGAGAGTGAATAGGGTGAGGAACAGAGAGAGGGAGTAGGGTGAGGAGACAGAGAGAGGGAGTAGGGGGTAAGAGACAAGGCGAGCGTGGTTAGGGGGAAGGGAGCAGAGAGAGGGAGAAGGGAGCAGAGAGAGTGAATAGGGTGAGGAGACAGAGAGAGTGGTTAGGGGGAAGGAGACAGAGAGAGGGAGTAGGGGGAAGGAGACATCGAGGAGTGGGATAGAGAGAAATGAGAGGGACGAGGATGGAGAGAGAAATGCGAGGGAAGGGATAGATAAAATGCAAATATATGAAAGGGAGATGGGTGGAACAAGGATAGGGACATCAATGTAAAGGGGGAAGGGGAGGGTGGGGAGAGGCGAGGGAGGGGGAATAAGGGGCGTAGACTAAGGTAGGGGTAGGGGAGACGAGATGGGAAATTGTGAGGAAGGTTGGGGGGGGGGGGGCATGGATAGGGAAATCAATGTACTACATGGGGTGGGGGGAGCGAGAGGGAGGGAGGGGGTCATTCTAGGTTGGGCAGGAATCGTAACCTCAAACCTCTGTAACTCAAAAAGGGCTAGAGCAAATGAGCTGTCAATTTCCACACCTATTCCCTAGCCAAGTCTTCCTATTTGGTAGACATATTAGCTCGGTTACTCTAGTCCTTTTTGAGTTATGAGAGGTTAGAGGTTACGATTTCTGCCCAACCTAGAAATGACCAGACAATAGGGAAATCAATGTGGAACGGGTGGGGGGGGTAGAGGGGAGGGAGGGGGGAGGGGGATATTATAAGGGTGTGTGTGCTAGGGGAAAGGAGAGGGGGCAGGAAGCTAGGGGAAGAATTGGATAGCAAAGTCAATGTGCAAGGGGGTGGGGGGGTCGAGCTGGGAGGGGCTTAACCCGTTGAGTACCGGTGACTTATTTTGTTCATATTCTGGCAACTATTAACACGATTATATTCAGCTTAGGAACGCTCTGTGGTAGCTATAGAAGGAATGAATGAGATAGTCTGTCTGTAGCCTTGTAATAATGGTTAGAGGTCCTTCCGAAGCTTGATAGGGCGTACGTCGGGGGGAGGGGGGGGGTGGGAGGGGGGTTAGAAGGAAACTAGGGCGAGGGGGAAAACAGCTAAAGGCATTCAGTTACGGGGGGGGGGGGGGGGTTCTGCCCCCCCCCCCCCCTCCCCCTTTCCTTCGTGTTTGTTTAGTCCCATTTGTTTTTAGATTTTAAGACGTTCTGGCCCATTAGTTTGGCGATCTTAAACTGTTCGCCCCATTTCTTTGTCAATATTATGACTTTTCGTGTCATAGTGTCAATTTTGTCCAGGCGAACAATAGCGAGCCTGTAATTTAAGAGGAACCGGGACATTTTTCTATCAAAAAATATACAAATTTATCTTGAAGGATGGTCTTGGGCGGGTGTTTTTATAAGCTTGATGGAGGTCTAGGGAGGAAACTAAAATAATTATAAAAAGATAGGGCCTACTGTATATAAAAGATAGGGCCTACTGTATATAAAAGATAGGGCCTACTGTATATAAATGAACAAATAAATGCGCCCATCCTCCCTTAAAGTCCTTCATATAAGCAATTGACGACTTGCGAGTTTCAGGCTTTAAGGAAGTTGAAGCCGTGAACATCGATATTAAAGATAAATGTAATAGTAATGTGGGTTTCTGATGGATAAAAAGTATGGCCAATTTGTTTGTATGTATTTATATATGTATTATGACCGTATTTTAGCTGATAATTCTGCTAAATATTGATGGCCACGGCTCCAACTTCCTTATAGACCATAACTCGCAAGTGGGCAATTGGCTTAACCAACTATCATCATGACTCGTGAGTGACGCCAATGTTAACCCTTTCACGCACTTATGACACAGAGGTTGCCAGATTAGCAATAAGAAATAGTTCTCTCTCTTATAATTACCTCTCCAAAATTAGTTTTCTGCCCACAGCTAACTCAAAGACAACTGCAGAGGTTGAAGTAACTAAACTAAAGGTTTCTAAATACCCCTGATGGTAACAAAGGCTTTAAAGTATCCCCAATAGGCTCAACACAGCTAACTCAAAGACAACTGCAGAGGTTGAAGTAACTAAACTAAAGGTTTATAAATACCCCTGATGGTAACAAAGGCTTTAAAGTATCCCCAATAGGCTCAACACAGCTATCTCAAAGACAACTGCAGAGGTTGAAGTAACTAAACTAAAGGGTTATAAATATCCCTGATGGTAACAAAAGCTTTAAAGTATCCCCAATAGGCTCAAAATCGCGTCATATGTCGGAGAGGGTTAAATGGGTCACGGGTTGCATGTGAGAAACGAGTAGTGAACCTGTCTCACCCGAGCGACATGAATAAGAACTTGAATGGTACGGTGCGCGATACCCAATTAACCACTTGCGAGTTTCAGGCTATAAGGAAGTTGGAGCTATGCACATCGATATTAACCCGTACAGCCCCAGCGACGCGCCTGACGCGTCGGCGATGTATGTAACGCACAGCCCCAGAGACGCGCCTGGCGCGTCACCCTAATTGCGCCGACCGTAACCTCAGGTGTAGCCACTCAAGAGGGCTCAGATTTGTATGGGAACTGTGTACGTATCCCACGCAACCGTGCCGATGATTGAAAACTCTCAAAGTCCACGTGCGTGCGCGCGAGCGTGCAAAAACCTGTTTTTTTGGGATAATTGCCTTCAATTTTTTACTCTTATAAAATCCGTTTTCGGGGGCTCTGTAGGACCATTTTTTAAGCTTTTTGAGCGGTTTTTCGTGGTTTTTCCTTCATTCCTAACCCATTCGCTATTGTTTCTGGAATAAAACCATTTTTTGAAAACCGGCCAGGTTCTGGTGCGCAAACATTACAAAACTAGCCGGGGCTCCACGGGTTAAACAAAAATGAAATAATAATGTACGTTTCTGATGGATAAATATGGTATGTTGAATTGGGTTTTATGTATTTATATATGTAGTACGACCGTATTTTAGCTGGTAATTCTGATAAATATCGTTGTTTACAGCTCCAACTTCCTTATAGAACGTAACTCGCAAGTCGGCAAATGGCTATGAGGAAGTTGGAGGTATAGGCATCGATAGTTAACAGCATTACTAGCTTAATATACGTTTGTAGTGCATCCATAAATACATACCATCAAATTCCCTATACTTTCTAACCATCAGCAACTTACATTATTATTGCATTTATGTTTATTATCTATGTGTTTACGGCTCCAACTTCATTATAGCCTGAAACTCGCAAGTGGTCATAATGAAATTACGTACAATTACGAAGTTTGTTTATATTCATTCATAATAATTATATTGACTACTTGTATATAACGAAATATAAGTAGTCTCTAAAGACCAATACAAGGTCAAAATACAGTTGACTTCAAATCAAGAGCCCAAAAATTGAGGCCATACTGACCTCATAAAGGTCAAATTGCAATGTGACGAAGGGGGAGGGGAGATGGGTGGAAAATGTATATGACATTATCTAAAAAGGGGTGGGGAACAGAGGGGACATGCAAGGGTAGGGGAGATGGGGGTGATAAGTGTAGGCCAAGGGAGGGGTGGAGGGGGCTGTGAATATAAGGCAGTCTATGGCAGTCCTTGGTGGGGGATGCGGTAGTGGGGACGGAGGGGGGATTATATATAAGGGCGTAGGCCAAGGGAGGTGCGGGGAGGGGAGACGGAAAATTGGGAGTAAGAGGGGGGAGGGGAGCTAGCTGGTAAATGGATAGGAGAGTCAACGGAAAGGGGTGTACGTGGTAGAGACAGACATAATAGGGGTGTAATAATGGAGTCAGTATAAGATAGATAGATAGATAGATAGATGGATAGATAGCTACATAGATTGATAAATAGATAGATAGATGTATTAGATGGAGAGCGAGAGAGGTGTGGGGAATATTTTGAGAGGAAACAGATCTACGTATGGATCTACGAGATTGTAGAGCATTAAAGAGTGTGTGGAAATTGAAATGAAAATGGATTCCAGACTCATGCAGACACGTGGGTGAATGGAGGAGGAGGGAAAAGAAAGGTGGAGGAGGGATAGGGATGGGAAGTAAGTGGGTGGGGAGCAGGTGGGAAGGGGAGGACAGTTGGGAGGGAGTAAGGGAAAGGAGAGAAAAGGGGTACGTAGCATGGAGAAAAGGGGGAGGAATTGGGAGATGGAAAATAGAGGGAGGGGTGGAATAAATAGACAAAGAGGGGGAAGGTGGAATGAAAAGATTAAAAGACTGGAAAAAAGAGAGGGAAGGAGGGAACATGGGAAAATGAGAGGGAGGACGAGTGGGTGGGGAAGTACTCTGGAAAAGGTGGGAAAGAGGGTGATGGGTGGGGAAGATAAATTTATAATAGAGAGAGGGAGTGCAAGAGGATGAAGGGAGAGGGGGAGAGTATAGGGAGCAGGGGGAAGGAGATAGGGAGTAGGGGGAAAAGAGACAGAGAGAGGGTCGAGTAGGGGGAAGGACACGAAAAGAGGGAGTATAAGGGGAAACAGACAGATAGCGAGGGAGTAGACCTATACGGGGAAGAAGACATAGGGTAGGGGGAAAGGAGATCGAGGGAGTAGGGGAAGGACATACATTGAGGTATAGGGGGGGGGGAGAGAGAGAGAGATAGAGGGAGTATAGGGGGGATGAGACAGGAAGTAGGGGGAATTAAGAAGATACGAGAGGAAGTAGGGGGAAGGAGACAGAGAAGGAGTGCGAGACGTATAGCAGAGGGATTAGGGGGAATAAAGAGAGCAGAGCCAGACCATTAATTAAACAGAGAGAGAGAGAAAGAGAGTGTGTGTGTGTGTATATACGGGGGATGAGATAATAGAAAAGGATAAATGAAGAGAGACAGACAGACAGGATGAGCACATGGAGAGGGAGAGAGACACAGGGAGGAGAGGTTGAAAGGGAGGAGATGAGAGGAATAAGGGAGGGGGGAAGGGGGGGATGAGGAAAGGGAGCCAGGGGGGACTCTGAAAGGTTGGCCCGAGCGCCGAGCCAGACGTGTTGTATTGAGTGAGACGCCCTGCCATCGTGACTATAATAGTCTACCCTCCACAAACATCATGTCTGCTCCTCAAGACGGCAACCCACACGTATTTTTAGACATCAAGATAGGAGATGAGGCTGGTGAGTATCCATAGACCCCATAATGGCTAACTGTCAGGGTGTATTTAGTGGAGAAAGGCATAGGTAAAGTAGCGAGTGTGACCCACGCGGCGGTGCCCTTCCGGGATGTTTTGTCATTTCCTCTCCCTTGCTTTGTTGATTAAGTGGGATATTCTGGGGGTTTTGTAGGTTCTGGATTCTTTTATGACCTTTCAGCATTGGTTTTGAGTGTTCTAGATGCCCTGTCGTGGTCTGTTATAGGCTAGAGAGTGATGTAATGATAGGTGGTGCAATAGGTCAACAATAGACACTGCCTTAGCAACATAGCCTAGCCTAAACGTATCGGTAACCAAAAGTGAAATCGACCGCTCTTTGGAAGTTGAGATCATGAGAGAAGATTGGATTAGGCTAAATGGCTTGGTTAGGTTGTCAGGAGCATAGACAAAGGTTAGGCTACATAAGAACATAACATAAGAAAATGAGAGTCTGCAGAAAGCCGATTGGTTATAATTATAAAAGTTAGTTAGACTGTTAGGCTAGGTATTAGGTTAGCCTATTTGTATATTTGATCAATGTTTTTGGATGGTAATTTTTTTCACCGAATATTGTTTTGGTTTCCCAATTATTTTTCTTATAGGCTAGCCTAGGCCTAGGTTATTTAAGTTATTTGAGGTATGATTCCTATCAGAAATGCATTATTTCCCATTATCCATTGTTTTTTCTATGGTTAGGCCCTAGACAAGATGCCGCATTTGGCTGAAAATCAGGAGTTCGGCTGCTCGGCACATTGTCTCCTTGTTTAGATTAGCCTAGGCTATGTTCGCGTCTAATTTGACAGATTTTTTTCAGAGGCAAAAGTCATGGCAAGAATGTAGTTACCGGGTGTACCGCCCGTCTTGTTTACACTATGCGGACGCTCACCATCATGTTCCCGTCTATTTTGACTGCCTTTGGATACAAAAATACATTACCCTAACCAAACAACCTAACCTAACCTAGTAATATAGATTTATAAGTATTTATAGATGATTTATGTTGTATGTCGGTAGTGGTACACCCGGTAACTACATCCATCCCAAGTCATTAAATAGGCTAACCTTAACCTAATCCATTGCCCAACCTAACTTTGGAATATTCAAGCAATATTTCACAGTGATTTGCTTGCTCTGGGTCACGACCGTTACGTTTGCTTCTATTTTGACCGCTTTTGGTTTGAGGGTCTTTACCTCCAAGTATAAACCTCTGCACACTGGGTCTCAACAGTTACGTTCGCTTCCAATTTGACCAATTTTTGGTTGAGGGGGCTTTCAAGGCTTTGGCCCCCTCCCCTTCAGTATGAATGTAAAATGTAAAAAATATATTGTAACATTATTACAGTGTTGAGATATTAGTATCGGTACAGGTTTCCCCGCTACACAGGATTACAGTAGGCTGTACATTTTTTTTTTTTTTTTTTTTTTTTTTTTTTCTCAAGGAATGTAGGGTAAGGATATAGTATTCAGGATAAATCTACAGTTATACTACCCCTATTTTGTTGCTATTCTGTTGGTACTAATGGGTTAATATTATTAGTAGTAGACTTGTTTTTTTTTTTTTTTTTTTTTTTTTTTTTTTTTTTTTTTTTAAAAGAGACAATGAACGGGGGAAGGAAAAACACAGATAAAACAAAAAGGTCCATGTGCCTAAAGGCATCCTCCATTCATAAAATGTTTGTAACAACTGGATTTAAACATTTGTTGATTGTAAGTTTGTGGAAAGCAATTCGAGGGAAGTGAATTCCAAAGAGTAGTAGCTCTGGGGATAAATGAATTCTGATAAGCAGAAGTTCTGCATTGTGGAGGAGAAAGTGTAAATTCATGGGCGCTCTCAGCTGCCCTAGTTCTACGGGGAAAGATGTGGAGAGGCGGCACAATCGAAGCAAGTTCCTCGGAACAATTGCTGTGAAAATATCTGTAGAATAATGCAAGGGATGCAACGTTTCTTCGTATGGCTAATGTAGGAAGGTCCTGTGTGATTGCAGGGTTATTGATTAATCTAATAGCTTTATTTTGAATTTTGTCCAACTGCCTCAATGCAACCACTCCACTTCCACCCCACAGAGGTGAACAGTAATCCATCTGAGAGCGCACATGACTTTTATATATTACGGCCAACTGCTCGTCAGTGAAGAATTCTCGAACTCTGTACAGGAGTCCCAGTTTTTTAGAGGCATTCTTAGCAATGCTTCTAACATGATGATGCGCGGAAATGTATATTTGACTTTTAATAGATACATTGAAGTATTACAAACCTTCGTGAACCCATAAACAGGGAACGTGAGCTGGGTTTAGACCGTCGCGCACCCATAAACAGGGAACGTGAGGGGGAGTTTAGACCGTCGCGGAGACAGGTTACTTTTCGGTTAAGTTAGGTTAGGTTAGGCTAATGTTAAAAATACTAAAATGCGACGGTCCTCGGTATTAAACAACACTGTATATCAAAGAAAACATTAAAAACAACAACAAATTACCTGAAAAACTCGTATCTGGTTGGATAATTTGTTATCAAAATAAGTGTTTTTTCCAGTTTCCGCGTCTGCTGAACCATCCAAAAACACGCTAAAAGGCGTGTTTTGAAGGGGGGAGGTGGTGGGGGGTAGTGGGGGAGGGGTAGTATAACTGTAGATTTACCGTATTCAGGCGTAGGCCTACTGCCCGCCTTGTTTACACTACTCTCAGGCTCGCGATCACGTTCCTGTCTATTTTGACTGCCGTGGGATTCAATAATAGGTTGGGGGGGGGGGGGGGGGCAAAGATTTATTGTCATCATCATATATTGCCAGCAGGGGGCAAATAACAGGAAAATTAGCCGGCAAAATAGACTGGAACATAACTGCGAGGCGCGAGCGCACGACCTATGTAAACATGATGACCTTACGCCCGGATACTGTACTACATCCATCCTGCCTTTTGCAAACTCCCATATCCTCTTGCCCTTTTGTTAGTATAAATGTTTAAAACTAAATGGTTAAAATATTAATGTATTTTTTCTCAGTTGGGCAGATAGTGCTGGAGCTGTATGCAGACACCTGCCCCAAAACAGCTGAGAACTTCCGAGCACTGTGTACGGGAGAGAAGGGTGTCGGCAAGAAAGGTGCACCACTACACTACAAAGGATGCATCTTCCATCGCAGTAAGTCTCATATTATTAACCACTTCTGTACCGGCACCGTCCTTTTAACATTATTCTGGCTACCGGTACTATTAGACCATTTTATTCAGTTTCAAAAGGGCCTCCAGCAATTAACACGCTTTGAAATATCTCACTTAACCCTTTTCACCAGCACAGATCCTTTTTAAGCTGCACAAAATCGTCTAAATATAGCTAAAAGAAACTTAAAAGAAACGTCGCTGGTACTGAAGGGGTTAATCAGCACTGTAGTAATAATGTGTGACGGGTGGCATTACAGTACCGTACTGTATACCGGTAGTCTATTGTGTGACGGGTGGTATTACAGTACCGTACTGTATACCGGTAGTCTATTGTGTGACGGGTGGCATTACAGTACCGTACTGTATACCGGTAGTCTATTGTGTGACGGGTGGCATTACAGTACCGTACTGTATACCGGTAGTCTATTGTGTGACGGGTGGCATTACAGTACCGTACTGTATACCGGTAGTCTATTGTGTGACGGGTGGCATTACAGTACCGTACTGTATACCGGTAGTCTATTGTGTGACGGGTGGCATTACAGTACCGTACTGTATACCGGTAGTCTATTGTGTGACGGGTGGCATTACAGTACCGTACTGTATACCGGTAGTCTATTGTGTGACGGGTGGCATTACAGTACCGTACTGTATACCGGTAGTCTATTGTGTGACGGGTGGCATTACAGTACCGTACTGTATACCGGTAGTCTATTGTGTGACGGGTGGCATTACAGTACCATACTGTATACCGGTAGTCTATTGTGTGACGGTTGGCATTACAGTACCATACTGTATACCGGTAGTCTATTGTGTGACGGGTGGCATTACAGTACCGTACTGTATACCGGTAGTCTATTCATTATATATATTTAGGCCACAAATCTCTATAACTCGAAACGACTACAGTAAGCGAGCTACTATTTCTACCATTTGAAAAGAGTCGGCTAAGGAATAGGCTAGGTGTGGAAATTTACAACCGATTTGCTCTAGTCCTATTTGAGTTACAAAGGATAGAGAACACGATTTCTGGCCTAAATATAATGAGTGGACTATATTATGTGTTTGAACTTTGAAGTACTGTAGTAGTAGTCTATCTATATACTCCGACCCAATCCCCACTTTTCCTATTTTTGGGGGGTGGCCGACTCAAGACAGAGCCAGAATAGGGACAACACAACAGAAAACAATGTACACGCAAGAACAAAATACAAATTCACACACATCTAGGTCACCCAGGAGAAGACCCAGAGACCAGGGTGACCAAGGACAGAGTATTAGTAGTAGTATAGTATAATCCTTGAGCTGTATGCAGACATCTACCTCAAGACGGCTGTGAATATCGGATCACTGTATGGGAGACAGGGTGAGGGCCAGAGAGGTGTCCCGCAATACTAAAAAGGATGTACAGTACCTTCCATATTCCGAGCGTCCACAACTAGATAATGATGGCCGATATTAGCCTATATATTATTATAATATATTTACATATTTATCACGGTATGATGATGTTTATCTTCCTTCAATTTTGACTTTTGCGTGATAATTTTCTTCAGTTTACGAGGAATGTTTTGGAGTCGAATAGTTTATTTGAAATTCTTATATTTAATTTTCAGTCATACGGGAGTGAAGCATGGACATACCTATGGGATGATGTAAATCAAGAGTGCGAGAGGTAAAAATAAGTTGAAGTGTTTGTGGAGTCGCATTGAGAGGTAGACAGATAAATGAGGTGTGGATGTGGATTAGTTGGTGAAAGTGAAGAGGAACACCTTAAGGGGTTGAATTTTTGTTCTGTATTCCATTCTCCCTCTCGTTTAGCCCCATTAGTTTTGAGATTTTAAGACATTCACCCTATTAGTTTGGCAATTTTAAGACCTTTCACCCCATTTCTTGGTCAATATTACCGGTAAGTCCTTTCGTGCCATTAAGTCTAGGGAGCAAACTAAAAAAAAAAAATCAGTTGGAGTGTATGGAGATTGGAGAATGAGGGAATGAATAAAGCTAGTATCACACGAGAGATTTATAGCCAACATTATTCTGGCAACATTTATAGCTAACATTATTCTGGCAACATTTATAGCCAACATTATTCTGGCAACATTTATAGCCAACATTATTCTGGCAACATTTATAGCCAACATTATTCTGGCAACATTTATAGCCAACATTATTCTGGCAACATTTATAGCCAACATTATTCTGGCAACATTTATAGCCAACATTATTCTGGCAACATTTATAGCCAACATTATTCTGGCAACATTTATAGCCAACATTATTCTGGCATATGGAACGTATGGAAAGCGAGAGAATGACTAAGAGGGTGTATGAGAGCGAGGTGGAGGGACAGAGAGGGAGAGGTGGAAGGATGGAGTGAGGAACTACATGAACGAAGGCGGTGCTGGTTGGGGGGAGGGGCGTCGACTGACTGGGGACAGAGGTGCATGGGGGCGGTTCGTTCGTGGCCACCCCTTCGGGGATCACGGCGTCAGGCAATAGATATATAGATAGATTATTCTGGCAACATTTCAGGACTATTTTGTACTGGTATCAGAAACTAAATTGATGGTAGATGAATTTAGATAACTGATATATTTTAAATGTTTGCATTGCACTACAGTATTTTATTAAATTTAGAAGATTAATTCATATATTTTCTTTTAATTTCCAGTCATAGAGAACTTCATGATACAAGGAGGAGACTTCACGGACCATAATGGCACAGGCGGGGAAAGCATCTACGGGGACAAATTCGAGGATGAGAACTTCGAGCACAAGCACACCTCTGGCGGCCTACTGTCTATGGCCAATGCCGGACCCGCCACCAATGGATCGCAGTTCTTCATCACCCTGGCCGACACACCGCACCTGGATGGCAAACATGTGGTCTGCGGCAAGGTGGTCAGAGGGCTGGGAGTTACCAAGATTATGGGCTTACTCAAAACGGAGGGAGATAAACCAATAGAGGTAAGGTTTGAAAAAGAAAAGATCAGATTATTATTAGATAGATAGATAGATAGATAGACAGATAGATAGATAGGTAGATGGATGAAAGACTCCTAGCTTATCCAGTGGAACACCATTTCCTTACCAGTGCATTCCTAACTAGGTTGGTGTCAAGAGAGGTAGAAGTAGTAGTTGTTCCCTAGGCTGCCTGCCGACCTGCCCCGAGCGAGGTATCAGACCATTAATAAAAAGAATAATTAAAATGTAAAACTTGCAAAACAAACAAACCAGAAACCGCATAATATAAAGACAAACTTCTAAGATATCGTAAGTCATTAACCCCTTCAGGATTGTGACGCCATTTGATAGTTTATTCTGTCTGTTGGTTGTTGGAAGGAACATAATTGATATTGGTTCAGGAGTAATTTATCGAGAGGACTTCCCTAAGTGGTTAAGGCCCCATTAATTGCTCTTTCCATTCACATATGCATAGCCTACGTGAGCTGCAGTTGGGATGTGTGTACATGCTTAGATTGATATGCAGGATTCGAAGTTGCATAATAAATCGTAGGCAGTGTCCACCAACCTTTAACTGTCTTCGTGGTGCGATGTATAAGGTGTTGATTTTCGGTGTGAGCATCCTGGGTTCGAGTCCACGGACTGCCACATGTGTTTGTAAATTTCATTAATCGATTTTAGGAGTATTGTTGGTTGTTGGAAGGAACATAATTAATAGCAGAATTTTGGTGTGAGTATCCTAGATTAGAGTCCTTGGAGTGCCACATGTATTTTGTCTTTTTACTGTGTTCATCCAAGTTTTGGTTTGTTTATTTTACAAGTTTTACATTATCACTTTTCAATTTGCAGAGGTGTGAGATCTATGACTGCGGAGAACTGAAGCCGGGAGATTCCTTTGGCATTACGGACAGCGATGGCACCAAAGATGTCTTCCCACAGTTCCCAGAGGATTCAGATATTAAGTTTGATAAGGTGCCAGTAAGTATTATTTGGTCTTTGGGTATAATAATGTTTAATCCCTTCAATAAAGATTCTAACCTTTTATAATGATAGTTAACCCCTTCTGTATGTATGTACAGTATATAGTCAGGCCCAATCCCCACTTTTCCTTTATATATTTTTGTTCTGTACCACGACATACTTTTGCCTTTATTGTGGCTACTATTACACAATTGTATTCAATATAAAAAAGGCCTCCAGCAATTAAGGGGAGGTTTTTAGTTTGGTCCGTAGATATCCTTCAAGCTTAAGATTACACCACCTTGAGCCCCTTTCAAGATAAATTTGTACATTTTTCGGCAGAAAAATTTCCCGGCTGAAAGCCGGTTCCTCTTAAATTACAGGCTCGCTATCGCTCGCCAGGATAAAATCGACACCTAAATGGCACGAAAGGTCTTAAAATTGACAGAAATGGGTTGAAAGTTCTTAAAATCGTCAAAATAATGGGGCGAACGTCAACATTAGGAAAACAATGGGGCTAAACATGAGGGAGAAAGGAGTCAAGAAAAAAATCCCTCAAGTGGATATCTCTCCTTAACAGGCTTCGAACTATCTCTTATAACTCTTTGCTACCAGAGATCCTTCTTAAACTGCACAAAATCGTCTAAATATAGGTAGAGTAAAAATAACTTAAGATGTCGCCGGTGCAGAAGGGGTTAACTCCAGATGGTTGTATTCAACTTGGGACCGATCACTAGGAATCACGGCTAAATATTAAGTTTCTCAATTGCCCCTTGATCACTTTTAAGTTTGGTAAGATTATCTAGGAGTGACTTTAACTAAATTACAATTGAGAGAAGTATCACCGCTTTACTAACCCAACCACGACACTAGCAGTACTGTACTGAGTTACACAAAATCAGTTTGCACCTGTTGTGGTGTTCCAATATGATAAATAACACCCCGTTCTTAACATTAATCATCAATTACAAACCCCAATATACTTGAATAAACTAATGAAAGGATATGGTCCTCCCGATAAGGAAGAATACTTGGATACTGACTATAGATATTAAAGAAGTACAGTATTGGTTCCAGCGTTGTGAGGGCCATGACCTAGTAGGTTTTAGATTTTTGTTTCTTTCATTTGAATAGTGTACCGGTACTTTTTCACTAATAGGAAAAAAGCTGATAAGAAGAGTACTCGGACACCGGAAATGCAACATTTTTGACTATATCATAAATCCAATTATATTACAGTATATTGACTAATTCCTTGAACGTGACGATAATGCGTTGTTATGTGTATGATTAGTTTGCTTGGGAAACAGATTAACTTGCTCATGTAGTAATGTACACCCTATGTGGTGGATTGTGTTCTTTTATTTCATAAATTTTATTTTAGTAAGCGTTGTTTCCACATAGCAATTTTACCTTTACCTTTATATTGTCTTTGTCCAAGTTTTAGTTTGTTTAGTTTGCAAGTTTTACATTTTAATATTATTCTCTTGGGTGTTTGCAGATAAGTGAACTCATGCAGATGGTGGAGGACATTAAAGACGCTGGTAACACAGCCTTTAAGAAACAGGAATACAAGACGGCCATCACCAAGTACCAGAAGAGCCTCACTTATATTAACTAGTAAGTCTTCTCCATTTATTTTCATAATAATATATATTTTACTTGTGATTATGTGATTTTGTTGTTAAAGTGTATTATGGGTGAAACAACGGTAAATCTACAGTTATACTATTGGTATGGGAGGGAGAAGAGGAGGAGGTTGGGGATCAGGAGGTCCGAAGTGTGAGAAGCTATGAAAAGAGTGAAATTGGGGAAAGCACCAGGAACAGATGGAGTGTGTGGGGAAATGTTGAGGTATGGTGGTGAGATAGTGATCGAATGGGTATGGAAAATGTGCAAACTAGCAAGGGAGAAGGGGAATGCACCCGATGACTGGAAGACTGGCATAATAGTCACCCTATATAAAGGCAAAGGGGAAAGAGGAGTGTGTGGTAACCACTGAGGAATATGTCTTTTAAGCGTAGTAGGGAAGGTGTACAGTAGGGTAGTATTTGAGAGAATGAGAATGGAGAAATGGATAGGCGACGAGCAGGGAGGTTTTAGGAAGGGAAGAGGATGTGTAGATTAGATTTTTACCCTGAATTGTGTTGTGGAGAAATATCTGGAGAAGCAACAAAAGGTGTATGTTGCCTTTATGGACTTGGAGAAGTCCTATGACAGTGAATAGAGAAGGCATGTGGAAAGTATTTAGAATATGCGGAGTAGATGGCAAGTTGCTGAAAGCAGTGAAGAGCATGTATGAGGGTGCAAAGGCGGCAGTACGTGTGGAGAATGAGCAGAGCGAGTGAGTTCTTTGATCTGAGTGTTGGGTTGAAACAGGGGTGTGTGATATCCCCGTGGTTGTTTAATGTATATATGGATGGAGTCCTGAATGAAATACTAGGAAGAGCAGTGAATGTTGGGGTGTCGCTGAAAAGGGAGGGAAATGAGTGGAAGCTGCCTATATTGCTGTTTGTGGATGACACAGTTCTGATGAGCGATAATGAATGGGAGTTGCAGGGTCTGGTAAATGAGTTTGGAACAGTGTGCGAAAAATGGAATTTGAAGGTAAATGTGGGGAAAAGCAAGGTTATGTGTTGAACGGTCAGGCTATGGAGATCGTCAGCTCTTTTTAAGTATCTGGGCAGTGTGTTGAGTAAAGATAGGACTGTGGATGAAGAAGTGCAGGAGAGGGTGCAACAGGGAAAGAGGGTTGTAGTAACATTGAAAGCAGTAACAAGAAATAGAGTGGTCAGTATGGAAGTGAAGAAGTCCTTGCATGACAGTGTGGTAATCCCGACACTAACTTACGGAAGCGAAGCATGGACGTTCGTGGAGAGACTCAGACCAAGAGTGAGAGCGGTGGAAATGAGTTACTTGAGAAGTGTGTGCGGAGTTACATGGAGGGATAGACAGACGAATGAGGAAGTAAGAAGGAGGTGTGGTGTGGAGGTAGATGTGCTGGAGAGTGTGAAAAGGAACAACCTGAGATGGTTAGACCATACGGAACGTATGGAAAGCGAGAGAATGACTAAGAGGGCGTACGAGAGCGAGGTGGAAGGACAGAGAGGGAGAGGTAGACCGAAGGAGAGGTGGAAGGATAGAGTGAAGGCGGTGCTGGTTGGGAGGAGGGGCGTCGACTGACTGGGGACAGAGGTGCTTGGGGGCGGTTCGTTCGTGGCCACCCCTTCGGGGATCATGGCGTCAGGCAATAGATAGATACTACCCCTAGTTTTTCACTATTTTCCTTTCAAAACTGAGTTTTTTTTTTAGTCTTACCATATTCAGGAAGCCCTACTGATGTTCGAATTGTAGGTGTCTTGGGAAAGCAGCCCCCAAGTTAAGTTAGGTTGTCATGTTAGATTAATGCTTACATTGAAAATGAAAGTCGGCGAGGTAGACACTCGCAGACCGCGGCAAACGCCGCATAACGTAAACAAACCAATCACCCGCCTCCTCTGATGACAATATTGTCATTAACTTAACCTAACAACCTAACCTAACCTTGGGACTGCTGCCCCCAGACCCCCGCTGCTCTAAATAATTATGTACTGTAGAAGACATAAAATCACTAAAAAGTACTGCGGGAGAGCGAAAAAAAACTTTGAGATGGTGCGTCATAAGAAAATGGGTGTACAGAAAACGGAGTTTCTGGGGTCAAACCACGGCGGACGAGTCTCATTTTAGTGAAGGTTTTTAATACTTTAATGTATCTATTTCAAGTCAAATATACATTCATGCATCATCAAACCATACTAAGTCTACTACAAGTAATATTAGCCTATTAGGAGCAACAGAATAGCGACAAAACAGGGGTACTGTAGTGAAGGTTTAGACATCGAATTATCTGTTCTCTGATTCAACCAGTAGGTTTATGTACGTATATATTTATATTTATTTATTTATGCTCTCTTGGTGGTGTAATGGTTAAGGTGTCTAAAAATCTGTGTGTGATAACCTAGGTTCGAATCCGGGTGGATCACATACGGTATATGCTTTTATCAATTTCATTGGAGGTGTTTGGTGGTGTGGTGAAATTAATAAAAACAAAAAAATTATCAGTAGTTTAACGAGACCATCGAGTCACAAAATGAGACACTTAATGTTCTGGCCTCAACCAATAGATCTCGACCAGTACCGGTATGTTACACATTTAAAGTGCTACTGCTTGAAATGGTCTGGGTACTGTTATGCTAAACTAATTTTTAATTTTTCACATACTGTATTGAGATTCTAGTTTGCCATTTTTTTGTGTTTAGACTTTAGTGAATGTTTTGTTTGCTGTGTTTAGTATGCATTTCAGGTAAGTTGTCGAGTTTCATATAATTTATCAACATTAACCCGACTTGTTTCTTTCTAGTCTGAAGGATGAATGGGCCCTGATCAATTATAACCTTGCTTTTCTTTCTGGCCTGAATGATGAATGGGACCGGTTCGATTATAACCCGACTTTTCATTCTAGCCTAAAGGAAAATTGGACCCTGATCAATTTAAACCCAATTCCTTTCTTTCTAACCTGACGGCAAATTGGACCCAAATCGATTATATATTTTGATAAGTACTTTTGCTTATATATTGTGTCGTCCCTGTTTTGGTTTGTTAATTTTGCAAGTTTTACATTATAATAAACCCGACTTTTCTTTCTAGCTTAAAGGAAGAATGGGCCCAGATCGATTTTAACCCTACTCTTTTCTTTATAGCCTAAAGGAAAATTGGACCCTGATAAATTTAAAGTGAATTAATTTCTTTCTAGCCTGAACGAAGAATGGGCCTGGCTCGATTTTAACGCAACTCTTTTCTTTCTAGCCTGAAGGAAAATTGGACCCAAATTGATTATAACCCGATTTTTCTTTCTAGCTTAAAGGATGAATTGGCCCCCAAGCGTAACGACTTCTCCGACGACGAGACCACCACCCTGAACAAGATCGCCGTGTCCTGCCTGCTCAACCACGCCCTCTGCTCCTCCAAGTTGGGCTGGTACCATAAGGCCATCACGGACTGTAACAAAGTAAGTGAGCCCCGGATTCCTTTTGAATTAAGGTTGTCAATGAACCATTAAATCTGACTGTAACTTTTAACTAAGAGTCACACAATCATTTTTCCATCAAATTTGGGGGATGGGGGGGATGTTCTAGTTTGACAGCTTCTGAAGAAAAGCCATGTCAGTCGTTACGTCAGCTACCTTCAGTCTCTTTGTCGATACCATACAAAAGATCATCGATATGTACCGTAGTCACAAAATAATTCCTGATAAATGTTTTTTGGAAAAGTGTGTGTAGGCTATGACTCCGCATGTACCTTTATTGTTGATTCAAGTCTGCTATGGAGATACAGTTTATCAAGGTAAGTGCAAGACTATTACATTACATTAATAAGACTTGTTTCTAAGCTGCTATTTATGTGTATTATTAAATTCCCCAGCTATGTGGTATGTGCCTGTGTACATACATACATACCAGTACAGTACAAACATCCCGTATGGAGCTCAGTGGTCTGGTTAATCTGCTCTACATAACTAATAATAATAAAATATAATAATAGTTCTTAAAGCTAGCGCATGCTAAGCTAGCTAAGGATAGCTCAATAAGGCCGATTAGGCGTATTTCCATTGGGGTCCTGTACTACTATCCCATCCCTTTGCTCATGAGGGATGGTAACGACTCAGTGCTTGTGAAAAATCTTTAATGCGCCGAGCGTGGGCGCGAACCCGGGCCTTCTGGGTGGAAGTCCGAGACGCTAGACGCTAGTACAAAATACAAAATATCACTACAGTATGGTATGTGAGCTTTCATTGTATGTTTGTTTTGATTTTGATATACTGCACAGTATATTATAGGTGATTTATTAACCCTTGAAGCTGTATGAGCTTATAATCTTTTGTCAGTTTAGTGAACCCTTGAAGCTGTATGGCTTGTGCAGATTTTGTCAGTTTAGTGAAGCTGAATCGCACTCGTTGCAGATTTGTGCATACAGTATTAGGGAAGGATGCCAGAGGTTGATTTGTGCATACAGTATTAGGGAAGGATGCCAGAGGTTGATTTTCATCACTACACTTGAGCGAAATCCTCATTAACTTGGCTTTTTCCTGAAACTTAATACATTGCGTAATTACCAGGAAATTCTCTCTAGAAGTAAATAAATCATGTGTAACTAAGCTCAAATTGAGTAGCAGAATACTTTTGGGGTTTGTGTAAGAATTAGAAATTTTTGTGTGTGTGTAAAAGAGAATATTTGCTATTATGGAAGAGAAACCTTAGAAAGCGAAGACAGTATTTAGGAAAGATGTCTGCCTTTTGTATGTGGATAGAGAGGCATTAAAAGGGGAAGAAAATTTATGATATGCTACATTTAACATATACCGGTATACAGTATCTACAGTATATATACTGTACATACATAACGAATAGCAACCAAACTGATCCCAAAACTAAAGGACCTACATTACCCTGAAAGACTAGAAAGATTAGGACTGCCCATGCTAGAGGAGAGAAGAGTTCGAGGAGACCTGATAGCAATGTATAGATGCACGAGAGGGTTCGAGAGACCCGATAAGGAGGATTCTATTAGGCAGGACGATGGAAGAACCAGAGGGCATATGTATAAAATAAGAAAAGAGAGGTGCAAGTCCAGTGTGAAACAAGTTAAGCTTTCCATATAGAATGATAGATAGGTGGAACAACTTAAGTGCGGAGATTGTAGACGCAAGAAATATCCACGACTTTAAAAGTAAACTGGATAGTCAATAGAAACTGAGACAGAACAACACTAGCGCACCTTAATTCCTGTAAACTACAAATAGGTGAATACATACATAAAAACATAGGCCTTTCATTAAATAGGAAGGAAGAGTGGAGCAATTAATCAGAAGAAGATGGATAAGGGAGAGGGAAATCTTATCTTCTATGTATTGCTTTGCTAATTCTTGCTTAGCTGCTTGTAACATGCCATGTCTGTATTGCTTTATTAATTTACTTTCTTCCTATCATTTTCTTAATCTTTCTAATGTCAGTTCGTCTGTCTTTCCTTTTATATTTCTGTTTGTGTGTTTTTTTTTTTTTTTACTGTAGATACCTGGTGATATACTTACAGTACTGTAAAATTATTGAAATGTGATGTTGAGTGGGAAGTTAGATGGAGGTTATGTTATCGCTTCCATTGTTATCTGTCTGTAAGCAAGATATCTCACAAAGCAATGAACCGATTTTCACAAAATTTGGTGGGCAGATAGAATATGGGCAAGGAAGAATTGATTCAATTTAAAAGGTGATCCGGATCATATCCAAAGCCAGTGTCGTCGAGGGTGTGCGCTCTACTGCGTATCACTCTAGTTTTATATAATTATAATGTAAAACTTGCAAAATAAACAAACCAAAACGTATATGAACACAGTAAAAAGACAAAACAACTAATCAAAATCGCTATGTGGAAACAACGCTTACTAAAATAAAATTTATGAAATAAAAGAACACAATCCACCACATAGGGTGTACATTACTACATGAGCAAGTTAATCTGTTTCCCAAGCAAACTAATCGCACATATAACAACGCAATATCGTCACGTTCAAGGAATTATTCAAGTTGGGAAGTCCGGGACGTTCGGGCAAATTTTACTAAACTCTGCATGAATAAAGAAACTACAATTAGTGTATTTTTTTTATATTCAAATCAAATTTGCAACCTGACAAGACATTAACAATAGTACAAAATACAAATAGCACTCACTACCGATAGTGCTATCGGGTAGGTACCTATAAGCATAGCAAGCTTCAAGTGATATTATATAACATCCAAAGCCAGCGTAGGCAGAGGTGTGCGCTCTACCGGGGGAGTGCTGGAGTGACCTTGGTGATCTCTGGGTCTTCTGGGTGACCTAGATGTGTGTGAATAGGTGTCTTGTGTGTTCATTGTTTTTCTTTCGTGTTATGTTATCCCTGTTCGGGCTCTGTCTCGAGTCGGCCACCCCCAGATTTAAAAAAATGGGGAATAGGCCTGAGTAAATTGATAGATAGGTAGACTTTATTTTATGCTTTTCTATATATTTACAGTATTTCTGACTTTGTTGCAATGCGAATACAGTATTGAGTTGATGTTATAATTTATGATGCTGGAGTAATGTGAGAGCACCAAGGAAGAAGTGATTCAATTTAGGAGGCAATTTGGAAATTATCACAGAATTTGGTGACAGATAGAATATGTGTCAAGTAAGAAGTGATTCAATTTAGGAGGCAATTTGGAAATTATCACAGAATTTGGTGACAGATAGAATATGTGTCAAGTAAGAAGTTATTCAATTTAGGAGGCAATTTGGAAATTATCACAGAATTTGGTGACAGATAGAATATGTGTCAAGTAAGAAGTGATTCAATTTAGGAGGTGATCTGGATCATATCCTGGAACCCAGATCCAGAAGAAAATTTAGGCCTATGATATTAATGTTCAAGAACCAAGCAGCGTAGGTGGAAGTATGCGCTCTACCGATTGCCCCTCTAGTATATTTGTGTGATTGGGAAACATTTAAGTGCTTTTTACACTAGGAAGAGGATGTTTTGAGTATAGTATTGGTAGCTACCAGTTGTTTTGGAAAAGAAGATTGCAGTAACACTCACCTAAGGTTGTGTTCGCCACTCTCCTAGCAGCACTGAGGAGCGCATATCAACTACTGTACAATATTAGGCTATTGGGCTCTTGAGAAGCATTCTTTATAAGCGTTTCCAAAAAATTTGAGCTACAGTATGGAAGTCAGAGGAGCTTAAATCATATTCTGATATCACCTTAACACATATAAACAATTTATAGGTGAAGAGGTACGTAGGAGAGTGGGACAGCAGGAACCTTTGTCGGCCAGAGTGGACAGAAGGGTGCTGTGCTGGTATGGACATGTTGAGCGAATGGGAGATGAATGGCTTACAAAGCGAGTACCGGTATATGAGTCAGATACAAGGGGAGGTAGATGGGTAGGAAGACCTCCATTGAGATGGAGAGACTGTGTAGTACAAGCGTTGGAAGATAAAGAGATGATTGATAACGCAGTCGTTGTGAGAGGGGGTCGGGCACTAGTTTGGACTACAGTAGATAATAGTCTGTCAGGGACTCAGGAGCCTGGCCCGGGGAGCCGGTGTATATGAAGGGTCATGCCTGGATGTGAGGTAGGCGGGCATTGTGGTTTGCTCCGCTGCCTGTCTGCCTGCCTGCTGAGACCGGAATCTCTCGGGGGAGGTCTGGGGCCGGGGAAACGCTGGAGGCTCCTAGTGATCCTTGGTCTATGGGTCTTCTCCTGGGCAACCTAGATGTGTGTGAATTTATATTTTGTTTTTTATGTTATGTTGTGTTGTCCCTGTTCGGGCTCTGTCTCGAGTCGGCCACCCTCAGCTATGGGGTATGTGTCTGTGTACGGTATATACATACATACATACATACATACATACATACATACTGTACTAGAATTTATGTTTATTGTCTTGCTTTCTATTTTGAATACTCATCCTCCAGAATACTACTGTGCAATGAATTTTATTTTGTTTATTTTAGACATTGAATGTTTAGCAAGATTATATTCTCTAACTCTTTTTAAGTACAAGAGATCTTTCCTAAGTCATGGTATCAATATATGCCCGGTGACCACAATATTAGTACAGTCCATCCTCCAAATTTGCGAGATTATGGGCGACATGCGACCTCGCAAATTTCAAACAACGTAGCTTAAGGGAATAATTACTTATGGGCGGCAGCCGCCGAATTTCCTTATTAGTTAGTACATTTATATCGGTTGTGGGACACATTTATACATACAGACATACAGTCATTAAAGCAGGGGTTGCTGGTGGAGAAGTGGAGCGATGTTGAGAGCTGGGGCGGAGGAGGGAGGTGGAGGGGAGGCGGCGAGGGGTGTATCATTCTCGCTACTGCTCACAATTTCAGCAATTTCTTTCATTTCTTTTTGTTTGTCGCTCCTTTCTCATTTGTCTGGACGAAGTTATAGTTACAACAATTGGCTTGCTATGACGGCTTGATCAAGGGCTGAACTTTAAGAGGTGATTGGTGGTAAAAAATACAACTTCAATCTCACCAGATGGCGGAAACCAAACAGCTCTCCAAGGGGGCGGCTGGTTATTTCACGCTAAAATAACGTTCTTCGTGAATCAAACGTATTTTAGAAAGTGGGTAAACTATTTCTGGACCTGCCGTAATTGCCGAAAATATTATTTTATACGTCGTTATTGGGCGGAGTGTTTGTTGGATTGGAATATTAATTGGCTTGCCTGACGCCTTTGTTCCGATTTACGAGGCGAGGCAAGGCACACCCTACTGGGCTTTCACCGCTCTCTCCCCCACCCCGCTGTCTCCTCAAGCCAAACATCGCCTTGCCTATCATCCAGCTTCTTCCTCGCAAATGTTGATTCGGGGGTCGCAAATTAAGAGCGAATGGCGATTTCCCTTAAAATCTACTGGTCGGTTTTCGCACATGTGAAATCGACACTCGCAAAATGTGGAATGTACAGTTCCAATCTCCAAATTTTGACCCTCCCTCGCATATTTGCGAGGAGTAGGGCGGACATGCGTACGCCTGTAGTATGTTGTACCTTCACACTGTACCTGCCTACAGGCCAATTATGTGTATTCTGGAGCGCGCGCCGCATCCAACTGTATCTGTAGCGACAATATGTGTATTTCCCGGTTGTGGGACTGTTACCTGTAGTATTGTCATTTGGGAGGGTGGACTGTACTGTAACCCGCCTGGGTATTTGGAGGTATGCCTGTGTGGCTTGTAAGTTGCTTGCCCCCCGAGCGATGGACTGTACCTGGATGTGTATTGGGAGGAGGGGACTGTAACTGGTACTGTATGTGGATTTGGAGGAGGACTGTTACTGCATTTTATGGGTTTGGACTGTACCTGTACTGTATGTGATTTGGATTGGACTGTACCTCCTTTTTTATTCGGTGGATGTGGACTTTTCCTGTATTTCTGGCCGGGTATGGAGGCGGGTACCTGTACTGTATGTGTATTTGGAGGGTGGACTGTACCTGTACTGTATGTGTATTTGGAGGGTGGACTGTACCTGTACTGTATGTGTATTTGGAGGATGGACTGTACATACTATGTTGTATTTGGAGTATGGACTGTACCTGTACTGTATGTGTATTTGTGGATGTAACCTGTACTGTATGTGTATTGGTTGGACTGTACCTGTACTTTATGTATGTGTATTTGGAGCGGCAAACCTGTACTGTATGTGTATTTGGAGGTGACTGTACCTGTATGGAGTGGGTATTTGGACTGTAAACTGTACCTGTGTATGGTGGACTACTGTATGTGTGTATTTGGAGGATGGACTGTACCTGTTTTATGTGTATTTGGAGGGTGGACTGTACTGTATGTGTATTTGGAGGGTGGACTGTACCTGTACTGTATGTGTATTTGGAGGATGGACTGTACCTGTACTTTATGTGTATTTGGAGGGTGGACTGTACCTGTACTGTATGTGTATTTGGAGGGTGGACTGTACCTGTACTGTATGTGTATTTGGAGGATGGACTGTACCTGTACTGTATGTGTATTTGGAGGATGGACTGTACCTGTACTGTATGTGTATTTGGAGGATGGACTGTACCTGTACTTTATGTGTATTTGGAGGGTGGACTGTACCTGTGTAGATTTGGAGGATGTACCTGTACTGTATGTGTATTTGTTTTTGTATATTTTCTATTTTTCTTATATTGTTGCAATATTTTGTCTGCTTGTGTATAATTGTAGATAGTTTATTATTTGTTCTTGCTGTATTTTTAAATGTTGCTTTGCTATTAATTAACATAGTTCTGTGTTTGTTTTAATGTATCATCACTCCTTAGTACAAAGTGCTTCTATCTGGTCCACATATCTGGCTTTTTCCTGTTATAACTTTTAACCCTCTCCGACATATGCCGCGATTTTGAGCCTATTAGGGATACTTTAAAGCCTTTGTTACCATCAGGGGTATTTAGAAACCTTTAGTTTAGTTACTTCAACCTCTGCAGTTGTCTTTGAGTTAGCTGTGGGCAGAAAACTAATTTTGGAGAGGTAATTATAAGAGTGAGAGAACTCTATTTATTATTGCTAATCTGGCAACCTCTGCGTCATATGTGCATGAAAGGGTTAACGGTGTTGGTGTAATGGTTTAGGTGCTTATGTTCTGGGTGTGGTGTCCCGAGTTTGACTCCCGGGAGGACCATATGCATGCTTTCATTAGTTTATTCAAGTACATTGGGGTTTGTAATTGATTATTAATGTTAAGAACGGGGTGTTACTTATAATGACGAGAGCACCTAGGTCAGTAGAGACCATTTCTATTACTGGGATAGTTGTTGTTGTTGTTGTTGTTGTTCCCCAAGCTGCCTGGCCGAACAGCCCCAAGGCCCCGAGCAATGCCAAGGCCATAACCGAGTGCCCCCACAGAACCCTCCCCGCCGACCACAATAAAGCCTGGGAAGCCACTCCATGGCGGGGGGAGGAGGGTGCGGAACGCCCGGAGAGGGTAACCAAAGAGGGCTATTTATTATTGCTAATCTGGCAACCTATGGCAAGTGCGTGAAAAAGGGTGTAACTCTTGGTGTAACGCTTTAGGTGCTTATGTTCTGGGTGTGTTGGAGGTCAATCCCGGAAGAGATGCCGTCACTTGAGATCTAGAAGTACAAATGATATAAGTTAAGAACGGGGTGTTACTTATAATGGCAGAGAGCACCTACTCTGATAGACCAGCCATTACTGGGATAGTAGGGTTCCATGTCATCTCAACCAGTGCCAAATTAACCCAGACCAACCAAACCAGTGCCAAAATATAGTACTAACCTAACCAAACCGTATTGGTTGATTTGGTACTGGTTGAGTTGACCGGTTACTGGGATAGTAGAAGTGCTCTCCATGGAGCTTTGTGCTGGCCAGGTGGTGGTCTGTGTTTTTACACTTTTGTATTTTTGTAATAAACTAATTGTCATTATTTAGATTCTGTACAGTACAGTATTGCGATTCTGGTTCGATATATTTTGTTTTGTGACTTTAGTTAATATATTGTTTGCTATGTTTAGCATGCATTTCAGTTAATTTGTTAAGTTTCATAAACTTTTCAATCAAGTATGATTTCTTTAGCTCGTAAACTGTGAGAGATTATTGTTAGGTTATGTTCCGTTTATAGAGCCTGATTTACCATATACTGTATAGGTTTGTCACCCAATACTCACTCTGTGTCACGATTAACCCCTTTAGGTTATGAGAATGCACAAAGTTCTTCAGTATCCTATAATTTGGCTATAATTAGAATTATTAGACAATATTATGCAGTTTAGGAAGGATCTCTGAATCAATGGGGTAGAAACTGTCCCCCACTACCTTTTCACAAATGGATCTCGCCACACCCTACTTCTCCCCAGGGAGGGCATATATCTGGACACCTTTTTAAATTAATTATTCCATACATACATACATACATAAAATTTGAAGACTGAGTGTTCCACACATAAGTGCAGTTTCAGTCTTTTGTCCTACTGGCGGTGTTCCAGGCAACCCTGTTAAGGGCTGCTTCACTTGTCAAGTTCTTGGATTTGAGATCGGCGCGTATAGTCCGATCCCAGGTCTTCCTCGGTCCACCCCTTGGTGCAGCTCCCTCCACAATCACAGACCTGCATTTTTTCAGCCAATTTTGTTCATCCATTCTCTCCACATGTCCATACCATCCCAGTCTACTTGTACGCATCACCTCGCTAATACTCTTTATACCTAAACGTCTCCTCAGCTCAACATTTGTTATTCTATCCTGTAGTCTGGCCCCACACATCCATCTCACCATTCTCATCCCATTACGCTCATTCTGTTGGCATCCTCCACTTTAACGGCCCATGTTTCTGAGGCATACGTCATTGCACTTCTAACACATGAGGCATACACCTTTCCCTTCAGGGGGAGAGGCATTCTTTTCATGGTCAGGATTGGCATCAGTTATCTGAACTTCCCCCAGCCACACCTAATTCTAGCAACAGTGGCAGCCTCGGCCCCACCACCGACAGAGATGGTATCTCCTAGGTAACAAAACTTGTTCACCAGCTCCAAAGACTCATTTCCAAAATTCACAGCCACAGGATCATCACTTAACACAAGCTCGCCTTTGCACACTACGCACTCAAATTTCTCTATTTCTGACTTATCCTTCGGCAGGGGTCCATGGGGTCCATGTAGTTTAAATAATAAACAGTAACTTATAGCCACCTAAGGACCCAGTATATCTGCTACTGCATGTGCTCTCCAACGCAACTCTTCTACCCACCAGGCCTTGGAATACGACGACCAGAATCCCAAGGCCTATTTCCGCCGAGGGCAAGCCTACAACATCACCAACGACATCGAGGCTGCCCGCATGGACCTAGAGAAGGCCCGCGACCTGGAACCCAACGACAAGGGCATCCTGAAGGAGCTGGAGGTGGTCATGAAGAAGATTAAGGCTGTGAGGGAGAAGGAGAAGAAGATTTATTCCAAGCTTTTCCAGTAATTAACCCCTTCATTACTGCTGACATCTTTGTATTATATTCTAGCCATTTGTAGACAATTTTACTCAGCTTAGGAAGGACGTCAACCAATTAGGAGGCTACGGACTATCTCTGTTAATCCTTTTAGCTACCATACATCCTTCTAGCTACCATACATCCTTCCTAAGCTTTGTAAAATCTCCTATATGTAGCTGATATCAAATAAAGTAGACGTCAGCGGTACTCAAAGGGTTAAGGGGATACTGGAGAAGTTGGAAATGTCGGGGAAAACGTTAGACGGTTTCGGGAGGATAATGGCTTTTTTTTTCACTTTATTCTGGCTATTATTTGACCATTTTACCGAGTTTAGGAAGGACCTCTAGGAATCCAAAGGGCACAAATGATTTCAGTAATTATCTGAATATTGGTAGTCAGTCCGGATGCTCGCCTGTGTTTTGGACGATGAACGAAAGACGGGCAAGTATTCAGACACCAGATTTTACCATCACCCTGGCCTTTTGAACTTGTCCAAAAGACCAGGGTAAAAAATCTGAAAGGCTGTGTATAACAATGTGGGCAAGGCCTCCTTAACCCCTTCTGTACCGGCAAAGTATTTTTCAATCTATTCTAGCCATTTTTAGACGATTTTGTACAGTTTAGGAAAGATCTGTGGTAGTTAAAAAGAGTTGATTGAGGTACAGTAGTTCGAAGCCTTAGAATTGCTAGAGATCCTTCCTAAGCTGCACAAAATCGTCTAAATATAGCTAGAATATAATAAAAAAGACGTCTCTGATACAGAAGGGGTTAACCCCTTTGTGTACCGGTGATGTACAGTACAGTACTTTTCACTCAATGAGAGCTCTGTGGGAAAGCCCGATCGTGGCCATGGCCTTCCTCAGGGACTCGGGGCTGTTCGGCCAGGCAGCTTAGGGAACAACAACAACAACAGTACTTTTCATTATATTCTGGCAACTATTAGACGATTCTGTTCAGCTTAGGAAGGACGTCTACCTATTAAAAGGCTACAGACTATTTCAATTAATCTTTTTAGCTACCGTGTATCCTTCCTGAGTTTCCTAAAATCGTCTAAATGTAGCTGAAATAAAATAAGAAAGACGTCGCCGGTACAGAAGGGGTTAATCCTTTCATGCTCCGGGGGTTGCCGTTTAGTGTTCAGCAATAGAATGGTCTTAACTCTTTCAAGCTCCAACGCGCATTTCTTTTCTGTTTTCTGGTAATTATTAGACAATTTTATTCAGATTAGGAAGGGTATATGGAAGTCAGAGGGTTGGTTGAGATAGCCTTTACCCGTTTAATACCCACAGATCCTTCCTAAGCTGCATAAAATCGTCTAATGGTAGCCAAAATAAACTGCTAAAACGCGTCAGAGCTTCAAGGGGTTAATCTCATAATTACCTCTCCAAAATTTGCTTTCTGCCCACAACTTGCTCAAAGACAACTGCAGAGGTTGAAGTAATAAAAACTAAAGGTGCAAAGTATCCCTGTAAAGCCGGTAACACGCGAGAGCTTTAATAGTCAACATTCTATATTTTTCTGACATTTCTGGGATACCGGTACCGGAAACTAGATTGAATGTAGATTAATTTGGGAATAAGAATTATATAAAAAGTCTACCTCATTAGCTGCCAGAGGAGTGTTGAGGATAAATGTTGAGGTAAAAAGTGCTCGTGTGATACCGGCTTAAGGATGCGATCGTGTTCTGGTGCGCGAAAGGCTTAATAAGAGGGTGTTTTATTGTACAGTATTCTAAACTTACTCAGTGATGGTCCAACATCCTTAAAATTTGTCGAATTTGCACAGTGATAGTTTAACTCGAATTGGCACAGTGATAGTTTAACTCGAATTGGCACAATGATAGTTTAACTCTAATTGGCACAGTGATAGTTTAACTAATTGGCACAGTGATAGTTTGACTTATTGGAATATTCTGAACTTCCTCAATTGGCTCAAAGTCATTTGACTGTAATATAAATTTGTCAAATTGGCGCAGTGATAAATCTTTAAAATTGCCGAATTGATACAGTTATGGGTCACCCGAGAGTCCCCTAGGGATAAAGATAAATATCTAGGGCCATTTTTTTCAATCTGTTAATTTCAGGATTAGTCTTACAAATCATATTCAGGTGTCCCACAGACGGAATACATAATAGCCTGTTTTCCTTGACAAACTCCATTATTGTTAGTGGTTATAGTTTGGTTGTATTCCTATCTAGGCACATATCCCCTTATGTTTTTGTTATTTATTTATTTTTAGCTGGGGGTATCTGACTAGAGACAGAGCCCAAACAGGGAAAAAAAAAAAAAAAAAAAAAAAAAAAAAAAAAACACACACACGCACACAAATACACACACATCGTATTCCTAGCCACCCAATATGATGAGCTAAATGCTCTACAGCAATTGCAATGAGAGTACTGTAATAATGTTAAGTAACACCCCATGGTGCATTGTTATGTGTGCGATCAGTTTGCTTGGGAACCAGATTGACTTGCTCATATAGTGATGTACACCCTATGTGGTGGATTGTGTTCTTTTGTTTAATTTATTTTTATTTTAGTAAGCGTTGTTTCCACATAGCAATTTTGATCAGTTATTTTGCCTTTATATTGTTTTTGTCCCAGTTTAGGTTTGTTTAGTTTGCAAGTTTTACATTTTAATTAATCAACAATACAAACCCCAATGCACTTGAATAAACAAATGAAAGCATATGATCCTCCCGGGATTCAAACACGGGACACCACATCCAGAACATAAGCATCTAAACAATTACACCACCAACACAGCTAATTCCAGTTTTTCTCATAGAAATTATAGAAATTATAGCACTTATAGTATCATATTGACTGGCGTGGCATACAACAAAACTATTGTCATTACCACCAACAATGAGGGTTTGTCAGGAATACAGAGCGCTCCACCCCTTCGAACAGTCTGTTGCACCAATTTTCAAACAAAAACGCAGGGCGGTGTGCTCTTCCGTGCCACTAGCAGAATGGCGAACTCCACATAGGTAGACATAGGTAGGTAGGTACTGTATAAGGAAGTACGTACAATTTTTTGAGGGCGCCATTGTCAGTCTGTTCTGGCTATCATTAAGACAATTTTATGCACCTTGGAAGGATTTCTGGGAATGTAAGGGGTCAAAACCAACTCAATCATGGCTCTGATTCGCACATATCTTTCCAAATCTAGATAAAATCCTTTTAACACCTACTGTCCCAGCGACG
This sequence comes from Paralithodes platypus, assembly GCA_032716605.1. Classification (NCBI taxonomy): domain Eukaryota; kingdom Metazoa; phylum Arthropoda; class Malacostraca; order Decapoda; family Lithodidae; genus Paralithodes; species Paralithodes platypus. Next base: position 18,889,347 of record CM064537.1, on the reverse strand, counting down.
TACTTTGGCCGACAGTAAAAAAGTCACTTGTCGGTACCGTCAATAATATGCGGCCATTTTAATAGCCCGTATCGATCGGTGCCCGGTACCACAAAGTTTGAGCACTGCTTTAAGACCTTGGCAACACTTCTAAGCTTATATCCAAGCTCCCACAGGCTAGAAGAGGCAGTATTCCTCCATCTTTTGAGGTGGAAGGGTGTTCTCTCTCGACTCTGAAGCCATTTTTGCCAAATTACTTGGTACTGGAGTGTACATTTATGGTAATGCTCTCTGGTACAGTTGTTGTTGTTGTTCCCCAAGCTGCCTGGCCGAACAGCCCCAAGGCCCCGAGCAAGGCCAAGGCCATAACTCTCTGGTACAGTAGGGGTTGATGATGGCCACAATAAACGGTTATAATCCTCAAGGGTTTATATATTTCTTTGTCATTACCGTACGGTACTAAAACCCAAAAATGTGTTTGAAAGAATGGACCCTAGTGTAGTGTACATGTGGTAGCAAGAGTGTGTGTAGATCTTAGCTAGACCTACTTCATCTGTTCTTGGAACAGATTCCCTTGCTCACTCGGTGACAATTATCAAATTTAGTTTGCGGCTTTTTTACCCCCCTAGGAAAGTGTTTCACTACATGTTGTAACTCGGTGAGAGCCCGAATAGGGACAACACAACAGAAAACAATGAACACATAAAATATGAACACACAAAATATGAACACACAAAATATGAACACACAAAATATGAACACACAAAATATGAACACACAAAATATGAACACACAAAATATGAACACACAAAATATGAACACACAAAATATGAACACACAAAATATGAACACACAAAATATGAACACACAAAATATGAACACAAAATACAAAATACAAATTCACACACATCTAGGTCATCCAGGAGAAGACCCAGAGACCAGGGTCACTATCAAGAATCCCTACAGCCCCTTCGAACATACCTTGTGAAATACCTGTCCTGGAATGGGTTGGTAATGATGTTGCCAAAGTAAAGTTGATAATCTCACACTTTATGGGGGCTCACAGGCTTTTTTTTTTTTTTTTATCTTTCTCTCCTTTTCTCTCTCCCTGGCTTGTATCCATTAGGCCACATTCAGCCAACTGTTTTAAGACGTTTATCCCCATCCAGGTGTTGATTTCTTCCTGGCGAGCGATAGCGAGGCAGCATTGTATGGAGAAATACGGCTTCGCCGGAGACATTTTTCTATCAAAAAATTTACAAATTTAGCTTGTCAAAATATAAAAATATATATATACTGGCGAGCGGTAAATATTGACACCTGCATGAGGGTAATCGTCTTAAAACAGTAGGCTGCATGGGGCCGAATGGATACAAGCCAAAGAAAGAGGGAGAGAAAGAGGAAAAAAGCGAGGTGGGCTCCCTTAACCCCCCTGAATCAGCGGCTGGTTGGTTGTCAGGTCATATTATTTTAGTATTTATATAAAGATAAGGATGGATGTGTTTTTGTACTGGTCTTGTCATACGAGATGTAATAAATATTGCATTAAACTAATAAACTGTATATTGTATTATTGAGTAGGGTTTTATACTGTAGATGTTCCTTTTATATTTTGTATTGCCCCCAGCGGGTAAGGGGGCCTTCATCTAGCGGTGGAGGAAGAAAAGAATATGCCTCACGCATCCTACTGCGTGTCATACAAGGCGGCTAATAGGGGGGATGGCGATAGACTTGTGGACCAACAGCCATTACTATGCAATAAAGTCTTTATCTTAGCACTGTATTAGTATGGCACTGCTGAGGCTGGTGGGGTACGGATAGGTGCCACAGGGGACTGAGTCTTACCTGGGCGCTGTTTGGCACCACACATGTGTCGGCAACAGTGTTTGCATGTTGGAGCAGTGTTGGGGCAGGACTTTATTGTTCTATAGTCCAATTGCCTAACATACAATAGTCTTGTTTACACTGTTAAGGCTGGTGTGGTTATAGGTGCAAGTGCTGCAGGGGGACTCTGTTGAGTCTTGCTGAGGTACGGTTAGTGCTATGCCAACATCAGCCACAGTGATGACTTGGTGGGGCAGTGCTGTGGCGGGACTTTATTGTACTACAGTACACTCCCACTACTGAAAGGCAACCCTGTCGGAGCCGTTACAATGCATGTACAGTAATTGAAAAATGACGCTAAACCATTGTATGTATGGAGGTGTGCCATGGGCTGTGGCATGATCGGTAGCGCGTCTGACTGCTGATCAAAGGGTCGGGAGTTCGATCCCAGATATCAAGACTGGACAGCTCGGTCTTGCAATTCGTGACGAATGTCCAGTTAAGTCCCTGTAACAAGGGCATATCCTTGCCCTGTTAATCAAGGGAGTGCTTGCATTAATTTATTTGTTATTTTACCTTTATCTTGTATCGTCCCAGTTTGTATTTGTTTTAGTTTGCAAGTTTTACATTACATCATCATATACTGTAGGTGTGTGTGTAATATACAGTGTATAACACATGATATACTGTGCTGACTCGAGACAGAGCCCAAACAGGGGCATCACAAGACAACAGAAAAACAAAACCATACAAAACTCAAACCACACACATCTAGGTCATCCAGGAGAAACGCCCAGAGACCCAGATACTGTATATAGAGACCGAGATATATAAGTTGGTTTTTGTTAGATCGTTTCAGTACAACTATGTGTAAATAGAGCATTGTATTTTCTGTTCATAATCTTGAGACCATTGTTAGTGCCTAGAGAGGTGGTACATAATTTTGCTGTGAGAATAGTGTAGGTTGAAAAATTAGTAGTTAAAATAATAATGATGTATAAGGGTGTTAAAATATCTGTGAAGGTGAATCTATCTATCTGTCTATACTGTATACTCGGGCACATACCCCGACTCGAGACAGAGCCCAAACAGGAACAACATAACACAAAAACAAAACACTAATTCACACACATCTAGGTTGCCCAGGAGAAGACCCAGGTGAAGGTGAATGAAGAGTAGAATATCTATTCACTGATTGAACAATAGGCATATGAATATTGTTAACGAGTTATTGTTGTTGTTCCCCAAGCTGCCTGGCCGAACAGCCCCAAGGCCATAACCGAGCGCCCCCACAGAACCCTCCCTGCCGACCACAATAAAGCCTGGGTGACCGAAGCCACTCCATGGCGGGGAGCTGAGGAGGGTGCGGAAACGCCCGGGAAACCAAAGCCCCACCCAGGGCCCTGTGCCCCTCAGCAATTATGAAGAGAAAGTTGAGGGGCAAGGGAAAAATGTGACGCTTTTACCAAGATTGGGAGGTCAATCCACGGAAAAGACGCCGTCATTTGAGATCTAGAAAGTATAGAAGTTAAAGGAACAGTCAGAGTAAGCTATGGGTATAGCAGAGATCACTCAGTTCTCACTGATAGACCAGCCCATCACCACATGACTAGAACCCAATCCTCTCAGCATCAGCTAGGAAAGGCCCTAGAAAGCCGCCTTTGGCGGGGGGATAGCTCCCCTATTTCAACCCCTTTCGGGGTCGGGCACCCGCCCGAGTAACGAGTAACGAGTTAACGAGTAGATATTATAGGTTTATTTCCACACTTTTCTTTGAACAAGTTTTATCAATATTTTTATTATAGATTTGTGCCGAGACTGAAAGGTTTTAGTTATATAGAGGTGTCGGTACTGTACACAAATAAATGTTTCTAATTTGCAATTCTATATGTGCCTTGGTTAACAGATTTCTATAGTCTAGACTCTAGACAGCATTGTTGGGTAATAAACTTTATAGATAGGTCTGTGCAAGTTGTATGAATATAAACACCAGAGCTGCTGTTATGAGAACGTAATTCCGGGGCTGGTGACTCTTTGGTTAAGTTGTATGACACTCTTGGTCAGCGTCCATTGTTATTTCCTGCAGCTACAGTCCTTCAAGCCTCACCCTTGGCTCCTCTTCCTCCATGCTGTTCCTCGTCACGTCATCCCCTCTCTCTGCTAGTGTTTTCAACTTCAATGCCATCTTGATCTTGGGAGTAAGGAGGCAAGGGGATCCACTGGTGGCAGGGACACGTGGATGTATGTTGGGGAGCCTGCTCAATGGTGGATGACCCTGCATCCAGCGACTCTCGGGAACCCAACCTTTCAGTTTGTGCCCCTAGTCTCCCACTGCCTCTCGGGTTTGGTTGGTCCCTAAGTCCTCGTCTCTCTTTTTTTTATTTTATTGCATCAGCCTGCTGAGTGTCACCCTCCATTGGATCACCACTCCATTTCATACTTCATGTCTTGTAAGTCTTGTGCCCTGGTACGGCATTTGCGAAACCCTGACAACTTGGTTATGCTGGGCTGCCAAGTTCCTTGAGAGCATCTCTTTGGCAGGGTGAAGGGAGTGTTGTTTATTAACTTAAAAATAAGTATATTTCAACACTTTTGAACTCCAAGAGTAACAACAGCTTCACGTTAGATTAAGCTGCCATAGCACTCCAGTTGAAGGTCTGGTAGAGAGGATCGCCAGCCAATAATACCTGGGGAAGAAAATTACTAATAGCTACCTGTTTGATGATCTCGCTAGAGCTCACTCTGGTAGTAGTTGGTTATTACAGTGGGTATGTTTGGCCAAGCCGTTAGTTCAGGTAAAATGTGATAGTTCTGATTCATCATAGGTATGGTTTTGGGTTAGCAATGAAATTTGGTAGGATTCTGGATTACATCATATAGACCCCAGTAGTTTTGCGAAGCATGGACGTTGGTTGAGAGTGACCAAGAGTGAGAGCAGTGGAAATGAATTACTTAAGAAGTGCGTGCGGAGTTACATGGAGGGATAGACAGACTAATGAGGAAGTAAGAAGGAGGTGTGGTGTGGAGGTAGATGTGCTGGAAAGTGTGAAAAGGAACAACTTGAGATGGTTCGGCCATATGGAAAGTAGATCTGACCCGTGATTGGTTAGCTATATGATAATAGAAATGCTGCATACTGTACGAGCTTTATGTAAATTTATTTACTGTAATGTGCTGAAAACTGACTTTCTTACCGCTGAATGTGGGTGGGATTGTCAGGTAGAGGGTGTGAGTATTTGTGATAGATAGAGCTAGCTATTAGATAAAGTAGCTGACTAGTAATAAGTAGATCAGGTAAGGTATAGTATATCCGACTCATGGTAGGTAGGGGTTTTTGGTTAGCTACAATTGGTCATACAAGGAATTCTAAACGGCTTTATATACTTGTTACGGTATTGTATGTGGTTAAAAGATCATACAAGGATTCTGAATAGCCTCAATACTTTTATGGTAATCTATGTGATTAAAACTGTCCTTCCTTACCGCTAGATGTGGTTGGGACGGGCGGGCCGAGGGTAGAGAGGGTGTGACTGCTGGGTGTTCCACTCTCATAATCGCTAGAATTCACCGATGAGGCCGCCTGCAAGATATATTTAGGTCATTAACCTGGGAAAGGCGAGGGTCCTCGTAAGAGGTTTGGTGGGCAAAGACTAGGCTTAAAAAAATAAAATTCAAAACACCCCACTGGCACTCAAGCAATATGTGATTAGGCGAGATAATTCCCCTCCATACCTCCTATCACTCTTCCACATGAGTACCAACCAACACCCCCCTTCCCCTCCTCCCCCCTCTTCAATTATCCGGTATTTTCCCTATTATTCCCGATATTTATTAAGTATTTTCGCGCGAGGACGGCTGGGAGAGAGGGGGGAGTCTTTTTCCGACCCTCTAGCCAGTCTGAGACATCCCCTAATCTCTCAGTAGCATACGAGACCTGAGAGAGGGAGGAGCTAGGTCTCATGTGAATGAGGGAGATAAAAGGCATAACTGCCTGCAGCGAGTGCCTCCCCCAGAGTTCAAAGAGTGACAGGGCCGAAATCAAGGGACGTTCGAGCTAAAATGCCTGGACACACAGAGTTTGAAGCAATTTAAGTCATAGGAAGAGGGAAAAACTGATTCTGGGAGAGAGTTACAGAGCTCAGCAGTTGAATAGAAGAAAGTCAGAATAGCGTTTCACCCTTGGGTTGGAAAGTTGCACAGAGTAGGGGTGGGATTGTGTTGCAAAGCGGGTACTACGTACCCTATGTAGAGGAAGTGGTATACACTGGGAAAGCTCCGAGGAACACTGATTATTGTAGTAGTGATAGAATAGCGAGAGAGATGCAACATTGCGGCGAAGAGAGAGAGTTGGTGAGTGGACGGGAGTTAATGATACGAAAGGCTTTCCTTTCTACTTTATCTAGGAGTGCGGTGTAAGAGGATCCTCCCCACACTGAACAATACTTAATACAAGGACGCACGGTGCCCCTGTACAGAGCAAGAAGCTGTGCAGGGGTAAAGAACCCCTTGAGGCGGTTGAGCACGCCCAGCTTCTGGAAGGCTGCCTTAGTGAGACTGGTAATATGGTCTTTCCAAGTGAGAGCAGAAGAAAAAGAGACACCGAGAACATTGAGAGAAGATGAAGGGCCGCCAGGCCTTCGGTATGTCTAGTGCAACAGAAAAAGTCTTGTTTTACTGCTTTTCAATGTTCATATGTTCATATTAAAAGTAAAATAGGTGCATATGGAGAAGTGATTATGTTGTATATGGTAAAATATAACGATTTTCGTCAGAAATGAAGCAAATACCTTCGCCTGGCGGGACCTTTGAAATACTATGGCTTTGCCATTCTTGGGTTAATGTAATCTAGAGCCTAGAGGATTAACAAGGCGAGCTCCTAAGCTCTGATCTGAATGGGTGTAAGGGTGTAAAATTTTGTTCAGTGTATAGTCGTGCTAATAAGTCATGTCCCAGCTGTCATTACGTTTGGCTTGCTCTGTGCTGTATTAATGTCTGTCAGATGGTGAATAGGGTGGATAAGTGTAGGAACATGTTTTTATATTTTACTCGATATGAAGAAATTAAGCAAAGATATTGCGGATACCAATTATTGATCAAAACATACTTGGTGCCGAGACATCACTTATTAGCGCGACTGTACAGTATAATGATATGTATGGAGTTATGGAAGTAATACAAGGTAGAGCAGTGGATATTAGAGTACCCCTATAGTCTATTCGCTGTAACTAGGCGAGAAATCATGACCTCTATCCTCTGTAACTCGAAAAGGGCTAGAGCAAATGGGCTGTACATTTCCACACCTATTCCTTGACTGACTCTTCCCAAATGGTAGAAATATTAGCTCGATTACTCAAGTCGTTTTTGAGTTACAGAGGTTAGAGGTCATGATTTCTCGCCTACTTACAGCGAATAGACTATAGTAAGCGAAGGGAGCGAGTGAAAGTTGCCCGTGTTATAATTTTCCTAATGATACAGTTCTGGTGAGAGGAAGTTGCAGGGATTGATAAATATGTGTATGTGTGTGAGAAACAGACCTAAAGGTTATCCATGTCGTGAAGAATAGTAGGCTATGTGTGGCTATATCATCAGTATTTGCCGATACCATTACTGTACGGTACTAAAAAAGCCCTCTAATGTTGCCCATTTTTTTGTAACATGCAGGAACTTGCCAAACAAGCATTGTAAAGCACTGATGGCCTCCGTCAAATGCTGTCATCAGCCAACCGCTCCAAGCCTTTCTCCTTCCTAGTCTCTTTGCCCTCTGACAACTCTTTTGGGTGATCCAGTCCAACACCAATCTCTCTCTCTACACGCCACAATGTTGCATCTCTTTCACTCTTCTATCGCTATTGCAACAATCGGTGTTTTTCAGAGCTCTCTCAGAGCATACCCCATCCCTTGCTCGCCTTTCAACACAGTCCCACTCCTATTCTGTCCAGCTCTCCAACCCAAGAATTAGCAAATTTTCTGTGTTTCTTCTACTTAACAAGTGAACTCTGGCACTGTATGAATATTCCCATATTCAAAATATGCTATAGGGGTGCAATGCCTGGTGAGTTATCTGCTCAACAGGTGGCGTTGTGTGTGTGTAAGTGTGAGAGTCCGAGTGTAGGGGGTGACACAGTGAAGCATGGGAACGAGGTGGCTTCAGAGATGGGGTCGTTTCGGGCCATGAGTGAGCACCGTGCCTCATGTGAAGGCAAGATGGCAGGTGCTCGTTGTACTCTACGTGCTTCACATGTCTCACTCCCTAGACTGGAACAAGACCTCACAGGCTTCACTGTTCATTGTAAAGCGGTGAATGTTAAGGCTCTCAGCCTATGCCCGAGAGGAAGTAAGTTGGAATATAGGAAAAAAAAAAAAAAAAAAAAAACTCAATCAATATTTCCTTCATCCTATGACTTAGTCTGCTTTAAACTTTGTGTGTCCAGGCATTTTGACCCCAACCTAAAAAATATATAGCCTGACCCCTCTTTTATAGGGTTATAACTCCCTTAAGCCACACCAGATTCTCAGACCCGTAGCCTACCATCTCCTACGTTTGTCAGGGTTAAACATGCGAGGTTCCTTGAAGCCACAAATCCGCGGGAATAAGCCTGTTATACGAGATCCGGAAATTGACCTCGAAATATAATACAGTATATGCGTGAATGAAGTATTTGTTTAAAGCTTCGGAAATTGCCCCTCTAATAATGTGCTTGAATGAAGTATTTATGGTTAGACTTCGTAAATTGTCCCCTAATATTGTGTGCATGAATGAAGTGTTCATATTATTATCTTAACAAATGTGATTTATTGAAGGGGATTGGTCATCTCTTGTAAAAGCAAATTATAATAATAATAGTTGTTGTTGTTGTTGTTGTTCCCCAAGCTGCCTGGCCGAACAGCCCCAAGGCCCCGAGTAAGGCCAAGGCCATAAACGAGCGCCCCCACAGAACCCTCCCTGCCGACCACAATAAAGCCTGGGTGACCGAAGCCACTCCATGGCGGGGAGCTGAGAGGATAATAGTAATACATAAAGGCTAATACTATCTTGATTACTGTTTTAACCGGGTTCTTCATAAACTTTCTATAATCGTCTAATAATAGCCAACATTAACTGAAATGAGTGGTTAAAATAACTTGAACTAGAGGGACACTTGGTAGAGCACATACCTCCACCTACGCTGGCGGAGGTATGCACTCTACTGATCGCCTTCTAAATGGAATCACTTCTTCCTTGGGGGCATATTAATGTGAGTTAATTTCTCAATAGGTGGCGTTCTGAGAGTGAGGGTCTGAATCTGGGGGGGCGAGACAGTGAAGCGATCACTTCCCTAATAGAATACCTTCTTCCCTGGTGCATAGTTTGCCTGTTCACCAAATGTTGTTATAATCGGTTCATAACTTTTTTAGATATCTTATTTACTGACAAACATATAAACAATCGGAGGCAAAAACATACCTCCTCCGACTTCGTTGGTGGAGGTAACATTGCTATTCTCGTACTCGTATATTATCTCACGTTCCCTTGAGCCACAAATCCCTGGGAATAATCTAGTTTACGATATCCCATGATTGCTGACAAAATATGTATATAGGTCTGTCCCCGTGGGAGAAGATGGCTCACACGGGCAAAGCCGGTATCACACGAGAGCTTTTATAGTCAACATTCGATGGTCAATATCTTTTCTGGGAATATTTTGCACTGGTATCGGAAACTAGACTGATGGTAGATGCATTTTAGGTATATGAGATATATTAAATGTTGACCTCATAAGCTGCCAGACCAGTGTTGAGGATAAATGTTGAGGGAAAAAGCGCTCGTGTGATACCGGCTTAACCCTCTCCGACATATGACGCAATTTTGAGCCTATTAGGGATACTTTAAAGCCTTTATTACCATCAGGGTTTTTTACAAACCTTTATTTTAGTTACTTCAACCTCTGCAGTTGTCTTTGAGTTAGATGTGGGCAGAAAACTAATTTTGGAGAGGTAATTATAAGAGTGAGAGAACTCTATTTCTTATTGCTAATCTGGCAACCTCTGCGTCATATATGTCTGAAGGGGTTAATATGGACCCAACATAGTCCATAGGTGAAACATAAACTAAGATACATTCCGAGCAGATTTAGTCGGCATTTTGTTTATCTGCTAACCAACCTATCAGTATTATTTTATGTATTATATTATTGTATTCTACCTTTGGAATAACGTCTAGATATCAAATGTGTCAAAAATATCACAATCAGATCCTTTTATACTACTTTCAATCGTTTAAGGATAGCCAAAATATATGGATAAGCAATGAAAGGCGTTACATATCGTTCCCCGAAATCACAAATCTTGAGATTGCCGGCAATATCTATCTATCTGACTGTCTCTCTCTCTCTCTCTCTCTCTCTCTCTCTCTCTCTCTCTCTCTCTCTCTCTCTCTCTCTCTCTCTCTCTCTCTCTCTCTCTCTCTCATCTACCTACCTATCTATCTAATATCCCCGGGGTGTAAGATCCAAAATAAAGATAGTATTTTCCTGGAAGAATCGTACATTTCATGAGTATTTCGACAATAGTGTAATGTAGTTTATCCTCCTGAAGTTTATTCTCCCACTCGAAATTTATCACACTGGAAATATACGAAATATTTACGGACAAAAATTACCCCCTTTTCAGTCCATTTCAATTTGGGACGTGCAGAGGGCTGTTCTTGGTCAGTAGTTTGTTGGGGGGTTTGTGGAAAAAGGATTAGGATTAGATTATAAGGTAACATGGCATATGACGTTCCTGGGTGTCCCGCATCATAACACCTCGTCTATTGTCTAGCTTCCCTTAGAATATCCAACAACCACCACAGTAATATATTTGCCCTAGACTCCCATCATAACCTAAAGGTAACGCCAACGAACTTGACAATTATCTTGATCCCTCACCTCTCTGTAACTCAAAAGGGCTTAGGGCAAACTGGCTGTAAATATATCCGCACCTATTTCCTGGTAGACTCTTCCCATAGCTCGATATCGAGCCTGTAATTTTAAGAGAAACCGGGAATTTTTTATATCGAAAAATGTACAAATTTATGTTGAAGGGGGGGTTTAGGGAGTTTTTTTAAAGCTCGATGGAGGTCTACCGAGGAAACTAAGGAATATATATATATATATATATATATATATATATATATATATATATATATATAATATATATATATATATATATATATATATATATATATATATATATATATATATGTATATATATATATAGCGGAATATATATATATATATATATATATATATATATATAGATATATATATATATATATATATATATATATATATATATAAAAGTATATACTGTATATACCCCCCCCCCAAAAAAAAAAAAAAAAAAAAACACTGTCCCCTTAACCCTGGCGGTCTGATATATTCACAAATAGTAACAGGTCTGTATATGTATCTGTATACTGTATGTGTATGCATGTCTCTCACCCTATATATGCCATGGGCAGAGTCGTAATCGTTCCGTCTTCTCTGGTCGGCTGCTGTTTCGCCTCTCACCACAGCTCGCCTGAAAGAAACCTATAGCATTAATTATTGTGTAAACTGGTCATTGTAATGTGTTTTTAATGTGTTGTTGTGTTGTTGTGGTGTGTGTAGCTCTGTGTTATGTGTGAGTGCATGTCCACCTATCTTTGTCTGTCCATCTACTGTACTGTACTTTCATACTGTATAAGGTAATTTTCTACCTACATAAACAAATATTTGTTAAATATTAAACTCTACGGTCTGGTACACCCAAGTTTGACTTTGTCAAGAGTAGGCCCTACAGACAGCTGGTGGGCATCGGAAGCTTTATTTAATAGAGACTAAATAAATACAAAGAAATATTTATATATCATAAGAGAGAGTTAGAGAGAGAGACACACTGACCTCCGTGGCTCTGATAATTACCACGGAGACCATCGCGTGAAGACAATAGGATAGACGGATGAGGTGGATTATGGGCGGCCATCTGGGGGGCAAATCTCCCCTCATGACTTGTTCCTGCTCGTTCACGGGGGGATAATGGCCTGTTCTTTGGGACATGTTCGTCTGGGCATATGCAAAATAGAAAATTAGACATGTGTTTCGTCTTGGCACATGAAACACCAAATTTCTAACCAGATATATTCATGTTTAGGCTAGTTTTTTAGAGGATCGGTAGTATACTGTGAAACTCTTCAACCCAAGAGTGAAACGTTATTCTCAGTCTTTCTTCTATTCAACTGCTGAGCTCTGGAACTTTCTCCCAGAATCAGTCTTTCCCTCTTTCTATGACTTAAATTGCTTCAAACTCCGTGTGTCCAGGCATGTTGGCTCGAACGTCCCTTGATTTTGGCCCTGTCACTCTTTCAACTCTGGGGGGGAGGCACTCGATACAGGCAGTTCTGCCTTTTGTCTCCCTCACTCACATAGACAAAAACAATACTGGTTATACATCATAGGGTTCGGCCAGGCAGCCTAGGGAACAACAACAACAACAACAACAACAACACGTAGAGTTAGTTGAAAGTATTTGAGATCGTACCTGTAGTGAATAATGCATTTAATACCTTAAATATGTGATAGCATACTCTCTTTTAGAAAGTGGTCAGAAAACAACAAAATAGAAAAACAAATGAATTTTGTTTGCCAAAGTCTCTCCCTGACACACGAGATTCTCATTTACGACGGTTGGAGAAAATGCTTATGACCAGACATTATCATAATCATTACATATCTGTTAATATTAGTCTCCATGGCCAGCCGAGGTCTTCCAAATGCTTATGACCAGACATTATCATAATCATTACACATCTGTTAATATTAGTCTCCATGGCCAGCCGAGGTCTTCCAAATGAGTTACAGTGATAATGATGGTATTTTGTCATGATACCGAGATGTATGGGTTGCGATAAACACGGTGTATGCATATGATATAATTATGATATATGATGTATGTGTATGTATATATTTTGGCTCGAACGTCCCTTGATTTTGTCACTGTCACTCTTTCAGCTATGGGAGAGGCACTCGCTACAGGCAGTTCTGCCCTTTGTCTCCCTCATTCACATAGAAAAAAAACATTATCTGTGGGATGTATAACTTTTTTAACATAATGTGTGTGTGTGTGTAGGTGTAGGTGTGTGTGTGTGTGTGTGTGTGTGTGTGTCTGTCTGTGTATATATGTGTGTGTGTGTGTGTGTGCGTATGTGTGTATGTGTGTGTTTAAGATATCTAACACCCTAATAAGCTGTTGACGGAAGACCGGACCCTGGGCTAAAATTATGAGTGAACGCACATGAATTTCCACGTGTATCGACTTAGAGCAACTCTTTCTTCTTCTGACAGACATTATCTTTGTTGTACTAAGTTGACGTGTACAGTACTGAAATTAGTAGCCTACTCCTGCAGCACATGTACACTGTCTCAAAATGATATAGTCTTTCGCTGCCTCGCTACACGAACTAGTTTTTGCTAAGGGTGAAAAATGGGACACTCGGCACGTTTTAAATGGACAGCGGATATTGTTTTGAGTATAATTATAATGTGTGTACTGTGTGTATATATATATATATATTCATTTTTTTTTTTTTTTTTTTTTTTTTTTTTTTTAGCCTCGTTTTTTCTTCAACACTCCTGTATAATTGTGTGTGTGTGTATGTAAAGGGGTGGGGGGGGGGGGAGTTATGTGTGTTATACTTAGCTTGTCTTTAATTAAGGATCGTATGCAACACCAGTACACCTACATCTTGTGTGTGTGTGTGTGTGTGAAATGAATAGTGAAGTACACCCTAAATGAGAGCCAATGGATATATTCGCTTGAAAGTACCGTAGTCATCAGATGTCCTCGAAGTATTGTTAGTTACTTTACATGGTGGCTCCGTGCATGGCTAACTCTCAGAAATGATGGTCCAAAAGAGTTAATGACGGGGATTGTTGGATTATCGTTTATGGCTCTCTCTCTCTCTCTCTCTCTCTCTCTCTCTCTCTCTCTCTCTCTCTCTCTCTCTCTCTCTCTCTCTCTCTCTCTCTCTCTCTCTCTCTACCTACTTACTTACTTACTTACTTACTTAATAACCAACCTACCTACCTACCTACCTACCTACCCACCAACCTACCTACCTACCCACCAACCTACCTACCTACCTACCTACCTACCTACCTACCCACCAACCAACCTACCTACCTACCTACCTACCTACCTACCCACCAACCTACCTACCTACCTACCCACCTACCTACCTACCCACCCACCCACCAACCTACCTACCTACCTACCTACCAACCTACCTACCTACCTACCCACCCACCAACCTACCTACCTACCTACCTACCTACCCACCCACCAACCTACCTACCTACCCACCAACCTACCTACCTACCTACCCACCCACCCAACCTACCTACCTACCTACCTACCTACCTACCTACCTACCTACCTACCTACCTACCTACCTACCCACCAACCAACCAACCTACCTACCTACCTACCCACCTACCCACCAACCTACCTACATACCCACCCACCTACCTACCTACCATCTAACCAACCAACATACCTACCTACTTACCAACCTACCTACATACCCACCCACCTACCTACCTACCTACCTACCCACCCACCCACTACCTACCCACCTACCTACCCACCTACCTACCTACCTACCTACCTACCTACCTACCCACCCACCAACCTACCTACCTACCCACCAACCTACCTACCTACCTACCTACCTACCCACCAACCAACCTACCTACCTACCTACCTACCTACCCACCTACCTACCTACCTACCCACCTACCTACCTACCTACCTACCCACCCACCCACCAACCTACCTACCTACCTACCAACCTACCTACCCACCCACCAACCTACCTACCTACCTACCTACCTACCCACCAACCTACCTACCCACCAACCTACCTACCTACCTACCTACCTACCCACCCACCAACCTACCTACCTACCTACCCACCAACCTACCTACCTACCTACCCACCAACCAACCTACCTACCTACCTACCCACCAACCTACCTACCTACCTACCTACCTACCCACCCACCAACCTACCTACCTACCTACCTACCCACCCACCAACCTACCTACCTACCTACCTACCTACCTACCTACCCACCCACCCACCAACCTACCTACCTACCTACCTACCCACCAACCTACCTACCTACTTACCAACCTACCTACCTAACCTACCTACCTACCTATCAACCACACACAGTCCAAAGAGTTAATGACTGTGTGGCCGGATTATCACTTCTGCCAACTATGCCTGACGTGAGCATAATTTACTACCTGGTGGAGTATGCTGGCAACAGGTACACTTTGATGAGCTTACCTGTGTCCTGCAGTGGCTGTCTTTAATTATTCTTAATGGGGTCATGGAAAAAGACGCAGCATTTAGTCTTAGCTCTGTTTTTCATTGGTCAGGTCTGGTGAAGGTATTGAAATATATGCTTTTACAACGGCACCTCTTATCTACTTTCGAAGAGTGTTGAAAGGGAAGAAAGGGAAGCTGTTGGAGTGGTTTTGTTGTGTGATATTAGTCTGTATATCCGTCAAGGTGTCCCCCGACTGGGTGCGAGGATGTGAAACACGCTGGGACGTACTACCAGACCCACTAAATATGTCCACATTGGCTTGTTGGATCAAACCCAGGTCAAGCAGATTCACACGTGAGCGCGTTAACCACTCGGTCGCCTCGTTCTGATTATACCCCATCCTTCCTCTGCTTGGTCTTGACGTACTACTTGATAAAAATCGTTTGGTGGTGGTTACAATAAAACCAAATAGACTTGATCGTGCACAGGAATATATTAACTTACCATATCAAATCATCCTTAACCCCTTCTGTACCAGCGACGTCTTTTTAGCTTTATTCTGGCTACTATTAGACTATTTCCTTTAGCTTAAAAGGGGCTTCCAGCAATTAACAGGCTTCGAACCATCCTAATTAACCCTCTTTACTATCACAGATCCTTCTTAAACTGCACAAAATCCTCTAAATATAGCTAAAATTAAACTAAAATGACGTTGCCGGTACAGAAGGGGTTAACGGGGTTCTGAGAGAAGAGACAGAATGTAATTTTAATGTGTTATAACATTCCCACCCTCCTTCTTGGTCTTGACGTACTACTTACTAACAATCATCTGGTGGTGATTAGAATAAAGGCAAATACACTTGATCATGCACATAAACAAATACAATTAATCAACTCACCATATCAAATCATCCTTAACGGGGTCTTGAGAGAACACACAGAATTTGGTCTTGGTTTTGTACGTTCCATCCCCACCCTTCTTCTTCTTAGTCTTGGCCCCCTGCAGTTGGTCTAGGTACTCCCCGGGGTCGAACTTGCGCCCTCCCATGGTTGGTATTTGGTTTGTGTATCTCGTTCGGGCTTGGTAATGGTTAGTAATGGTTGATATTCCTTTTGCTTGGTTTTGATCGTTGGTTTCTTTTGCTCTGTCTTCGTGGTGCAATGCATAAGTGTGTTGATTTTCGGTGTGAGCGTCCTGGGTTCGAATCCCCGGACTGCCACATGTGTTTGTTAAATTCATTAATCGAGTTTAGGAGTAAAGTTGGTTAGTGGAGAGAACATATTAATTATATTTCTCGTTTTCTCTCTCTCTCTCTACTTGCGCCTCTCATGGTTTAGATTTTGTTATGTGTATCTCGTTCGGGCTCGGTACTGGTTGATCTTCCTCTGTGTTTATCGTTCGGGCTCTAACTTTTTTTTTTGTAACGGTTTCTTGTTACGGTTTCTTGTTTTCTATTCATTATATTTCCCGTTTTCTCTCACTCATTCTCTCTATAGCTTTTGTTTTTTTCTCTCGCTGGTTCTCGTTTTCTGTCTCTCTTCTCGCTTTCTCTCACCCTACTACTAGTTTTCTCTCACTTTATTTCTTGTTTTCTCTCACTCTTATTCTTGGTTCCCCTTCATTCTAGTTCTCGTTTTTGGTCACTATGTTTCTTTTTCACTCTCTCTTAGTTTTCGTTTTATTTCACTTTAGTTACCCCTTTTTCTCATTCTGGTTTTCGTTTTCTCCCACTGCAGTTCTCGTTTTCTCTCACTGCAGTTCTCGTTTTCTCTCACGGTAGCTCTCGTTTTCTCTCGTTTTCTATCACTGCAGTTCTCGTTTTCTCTCACTGCAGTTCTCGTGTTCTCTCACTGCAGTTCTCGTGTTCTCTCACTGCAGTTCTCGTGTTCTCTCACTGCAGTTCTTGTTTTCTCTCACTGCAGTTCTCGTTTTCTCTCACTGCAGTTCTCGTGTTCTCTCACTGCAGTTCTCGTGTTCTCTCACTGCAGTTCTCGTGTTCTCTCACTGCAGTTCTCGTGTTCTCTCACTGCAGTTCTTGTTTTCTCTCACTGCAGTTCTCGTTTTCTCTCACTGCAGTTCTCGTGTTCTCTCACTGCAGTTCTCGTGTTCTCTCACTGCAGTTCTCGTGTTCTCTCACTGCAGTTCTCGTGTTCTCTCACTGCAGTTCTTGTTTTCTCTCACTGCAGTTCTCGTTTTCTCTCACTGCAGTTCTCGTGTTCTCTCACTGCAGTTCTCATTTTCTCTCGCTCTAATTCTCATTTTCTCTTGATCTCGTGTTCAGTGTCTTATCCTTTGTGTATCTCGTTCTTGCTATTTCTGGCTTGTTGTTTTGTTTCTCTTGCTTATTGTTTGTTTGTTTTGTGTTTATTTCGGTCTCATTATCTGTCGCTCTTTTATTTTACATTGTTTTCCAGTCTTCAGTCATTGTGTGTACTATATATTAATTGTTTATTTTTCTTTGGACTTGATACCATATTGTCTAGTTTCCATTCCTATTAGTTATCCACCAATCTTGGTCACATTTCTGGGTGTTCGGTTTTCTTCCCATTTTCTTGTTCTTGTTTTAAATATATTGCCTTATGTGCTATTATTTTCTTTGATTCGACTTGATCGAAATATTATTTTTTATTTTTTTCAACTAGGCCTATGTTTGTATTTTCAGTTATCTTTCATCTTGTATATTTGATCTTTATTGTTTGCTTTGCCTTATTATTATTATTACTTTCATTTCTTTTCTCTGTATCCTCGGGCCCTGAAACAATTATGGGTTGTTAGAAGATTATCATTATAAAAAAAAAAAAAAAAAAAAAAAAATTCCAGCTGATCGTAAATTGAATCTCTTATTAGCTGATTTCTCGATACTTAATGGCAATATATGAAACTACAATGGCTGTGTGTCGTATTAATGCCAAGTTTTCATAATTAACAGCATATTTCGCTACAAAATGTACCTTATAGCTGAGTAATAACGATAGAAACATGACTATTTAGGCTCAGCTGGACAAAAATAGACTATAGTATCATGCTCGTCTAATTTAACACTGATTTATATCGATAATTGGAATATAATAACCTTTGATTCCTCGATTAATTATGATAATCTTTAAATTTGTTTTCATTTAATATTGATCTGTTTATTACGGCAGTTGATTATAACGCGTTAAGTGAAAGGGTACATAATGTTAGTGTGAATAAAACCGAACGATGCAGGGTAATGTAATGTTGCAGTACCGTTGCATGTTTCGCGATACAAATATAAGCCTGGAATAATAGGTGCAGGATATAATGTTATGCAGTATATTGTTTGTATAGGCTACATATGTCAACAGAGCTAACAGATCTACATATATTATAGTTACTGATACGATAGGAATAAAAATATGTAAACTTAGCCTCTCTCTCTCTCAGTATATATAATTATATATATATATATACAAAGACTGCTATATTACTGTCTCATGCAATTGATGTTTCGTGTTCATTTTTTCACGTTAGAGAATTATTTAGTGCATGATTTTCCACATAAAGTATAAAGCAGTAGCGCGTAATATTTGGTCATACA
>CM064537.1:18818147-18868147 GCA_032716605.1 Paralithodes platypus | reverse complement strand
TCCGCTGTGGCATACATTAAGGTATATGTAATGTTGTGTCTATAAATAGCGTATTCCAGCACGAAATATTTAGAGTCCGCTGATGTTAAGAAATACCACGACAGGTGAGTTGGGTCTGAGGAGGAGGTTGATTGGACAGGTATAAGTGGCCTAAGAGGCTGCTTTGAAACCACCCTGTAACCTCTCTATACACACACACGCACATATAACGTATTTACGTACTTATCGAGAGAGAGAGAGAGAGAGAGAGAGAGAGAGAGAGAGAGAGAGAGAGAGACGCTACTCACACGTCTTCCTCCGTCTGTGGTCTACAAACAACTGACGCATTGTCAGACTGACCTCAGTGTTCTTGACCTGTTATCATGTTATGCGGGGGTGGAGGTTCATACAGCCACACTCCTAAACGGCCACACACAATCGGCCGCACACCAAAAGGGCCACATTCTCCTAACCTAGCCTAAAATGGAGTAACATAAGCGACTCTAAACACGATCGATGCATTTATTTTGCTACATGTGTGCATGAAGGAGACAAAAGGTAAAGTTTCCTGCAACAAGTTCCCCCCCCCCCCCCCAGGTTCCAGGTTGAAAGAGTGACAGAACCAATATAATGGTACGTTAGAGGTAATTTAGGTGTGGTGGAAAGAAGTGTGGTGTGCTTGATAACGTGTAGTGAAATATATAGGAGGAGGAGGTGTTTGTGAGAGTTAGCTGAATTACTCTCTGTGTAGGTGAGGCACAAATAGAACCAGTGGGTGAAGCCAGGCAAATGAAACAGGAGTTCTAGCTACTTGTTAACCCCTACTGTACCATAGGGTACTACCATAAATGTACCCCCAGTCCCAAGCAATGTGGCCAAAATGGCTTCAGAGGCAAGATATAACAACCTCCCACCTCAAAAGATGGAGGAATACTGCCTTTCCTAGCCTTTGGGGGCTTGGATATAAGCTGAGAAGTGTTGCCAAGGTCTTAGAGCAGTGCTCAAACGTCTTGGTACCAGGCACTGCCTGATACTGGCAGTTATAAGGATTGTATATTACTGACAGCTTGCAGCCGTTGCTGGGACTGGAGAGTGATTTATCTGTTGACGGCTCTCTGTCGTCGCTGGGATTGCACGGGTTAAGCGATTCTATTCAGCTTAGGAAGTTATTGTGGGAGTCAGGGGGTTAATTGAGATAGTGTGTAACCCTTTGACTCTCAGAATACCTTGCCCAACAATGTCGCCTAATGGTAACCATTATACATTGAAATTCCGTCTTAGATTTGAGTTAGTTTTGACCCTTTTGCCTCCTGGAATTATTTGTTCTATGTGGATGAGGGAGACAAAAGGCTGAATTGCCTGTGACGAGTGCCTCCCCCAGAGTTGAAAGAGTGACAGGGCCAAAATCAAGGAATGTTCCCGCCAAAATGCCTGGCCACACAGAGTTTGAAACAATTTAAATCATAGGATGAGGGTGAGATGGATTCAGGGAGAGAGTTCCAGAGCTCAGCTGTTGAATAGAAGGCTTGGGAATATCGTTTCACTCTTGGAATGGAGAGTTGCACAGAGTAGGGATGGGATTGTGTTGCAAGACGGGTGCTACGTACTCTACGTAGAGGAGGTGGTATACGCTGAGAGAGCTCTGAGGAACATTGATTATTGTAATAGTGCCGCGGTAGAATAGTGAGAGAGATGCAACACTGCGGCGAAGAGAGAGAGATTGCAGAGTCAGTGAGTGGACATGAGTTAATGAGACGAAAGGCTTTCTTTTCTACTTTGTTGAGAAGTGCTGTGCGAGAGGAATCAGAGGATCCTCCCCACACATTTGAACAATACTCAATACGTGGACGCACCGTGTCCCTGTATAGAACAAGAAGCTGTGCAGGGGTAAAGAACCCCCCTGCATACTGTTACTATTCTCCCACACCTTGAGGAATCATAGTTATTCTTGACCCTTTCCATCAAACGATACCAATTTGTGTAGTCTTCTAGCTACCTCCAGTCAATTTGATTAAACTTAGGAAGGATAGTTGAAGTCAGAACATTAATTGCAATAGTATTTAAAGTACCCTTTGAATCCTAGAGGTCATTCCTAAGCAGAGTAAAATCATCCGACAGTATTATGGAACCAATTACCTTATTTTCTGTATGTTCAATGCCTCTACTTTCGCGCCAATTTCTTGGTACCAATTAGGCGCGAAACATGGTGCAGTACTGCAGGTAAAGTAATCATGGTCCGATAGAAAGTGTTAAATTAATTATGTTATGCCAACATTGAGTCATTCCATGTCTTGGTAAACATATATACAGTACATTTAAAGATAGAGTACTCCACACAAAGTGCGGTTCCGGTTTCATGTCTCCAGGCAGCCCTGTTCAGAGCTGTCTTCGTGTCAGGTTTTTAAATTCCACTTCTTTCTTGGTCTACCCCTTATTACAGCTCCCTCCACATTCATGGACTTGCATCTTTTCACCTAACTTACTTTCATCCATCCTCTCCCCATGCCCAAACTATCCAAGCCTGCTTGTACAAATACTGTACACAAATATAAAGACCGAGTGCTCCATACAAAATGCGGTTCTGGTCTCACGTCCTAATGGCGGCGTTCCAGGCAGCTCTGTTAAGAGCTGCCTCACTGATCATTTTTTGTTTAAATTTAAGAGCAGACCGCAGAGTCCGATCCCACGTCTTTCTTGGTTCGCCCCTAGGTGCAGCTCCCTCCACATTCAAGGACCTGCATCTTTTCACCCAGCTTTGTTCATCCATCCTCTCCACATGTCCAAACCATCCAAGCCTGCTAGTACGCATCACATCACTGATACTCTTGATACCTAACCTTCTCCTTAGCTCCTATCTTGCAGTTTGGCACCACACATCCATCCCAACATTCTAATCTCATTGTGTTCCATTCTGATGATATCATCTGCTTTGACAAGCCATGTTTCTGAAGCATATGTCATCGCGTTTCTAACCCATGAAGCGTATACCTATCCCTTCAAGGGGAGAGGGAGTCTTCTCATAGCGAGTAGTGGCAAAAGTTCTCTAAACTTTCCCCAGCCGCAACTTATTCTGGCTATAGTGGCGGCCTCAGCCCACCACCGGCAGAGATAGTATCACCCAAGTAGCAAAACTTGTCCACCATCTCCAGTGCCTCGTTGCCAAAGTTGACACATTCGAGCCAATCATTGAATACAAGCTCTCGCCTTTACATACTATGTATACAAATTTCTCAATTTCGGGCTTCTTCCTTGGTAGAGCTCCCTTTATTCTAGTGCAGCGCTTCTTCCTGTGATGTACCCAGCTGCGGTAGACGCTATACTGTATAGAGTTCGCACCCACCCCACGCACGCAACTCATTAGTATGTATGTACAGTATATACTCAAGCCCAATCCCCACTTTTTTTTTTTTTTTTTTTTTAGGGGGTGGCCAACTCTAGACAGAGCCCGAATAGGGACATCGCAACAGAAAACAATGAACACACAAAATACAAATTCACACACATCTACCTCATTAATATATAAAATCCACAATGCCTTCATTCAGCACAACATAAAATAACTTTCTTTTACATCTCTAAATATAAACACAGGAAGTTTAGGATATTTCATCATAGAAACAAAGTCATATATTCTCACAATTTATTACAAAATTACCCAACCCAGTGTCACACAAATATCAAGAGCAATGTTTGGCGATATAACAGTTCAGTTGAACTGCACCTTGTAATTAGTGTTACCTGAATTATAAAAGCAATAGTAATTACATTTTAGTATTGGTTAAATGGGGAAGCAACTTATAATATCAGTACTGTATAACAAAATCTGCCAAGGGCACAAAATATGTCCAAAAATAAAAAAGGATATATACCGTTGGAATCCCAACGCTGTGAAGAATGCAAGGGAAGGATGTAGTATCCGGGTGTATGGACCGACGGTAGTCATGTTTACATAGGTCGATCGCTCGCGGTTAAGTTCCCATCTATTTTTTCTGTTATTTGCCCCCTGCTGGCAATATATATATGATGATGAGTTGATGACAATAAGTCATTGGGGGGGGGGGAAGCTCCCCCTCAACGTATTGTTGTATCCCACGGCAGTCAAAATAGACGGGAACATGATCGCGAGCGTCCGCGTAGTGTAAACAAAGCAGGCGGTACACCTCACACCTGGTAACTACATTCTTGCCAAATACAAATACAGTATACTGCACAGTACTTCACCAAATTATATAACACAGTGGATCAATAAGCAGTCAAACCCATATTAACTCTTTCTGTACCGGCGACATCTTTTAAATTTTACTCTAGCTATATTTTAATTAAAATGTAAAACTTGCAAACTAAACAAACCTTGGACAAAGACAATATAAAGGCAAAATAACTCTTCAAAATCGCTGTGGAAATAACGTTTACTAAAATAAAATTTATGAAATAAAAGAACACAATCCACCACATAGGGTGTAACAAGTTGATCTGTGGTAATTGCTGAAGGCCCTTTTTAAACTAAATCTATCTATTGCCCGACGCCGTGATCCCCGAAGGGGTGGCCACGAACGAACCGCCCCCATGCACCTCTGTCCCCAGTCAGTCGACGCCCCTCCCCCCCCAACCAGCACCGCCTTCGTTCATGTAGTTCCTCACTCCATCCTTCCACCTCATATTCGGTCTACCTCTCCCTCTCTGTCCCTCCACCTCGCTCTCGTACACCCTCTTAGTCATTCTCTCGCCAGAATGTTAAATAGACATCCCAAGTACAGAAGGGGTTAATAAACCTACTAGAGCTGAATATAATTATCAGGCATTACCCCTAATAACTGATTGAAGTAGTCACAACAAAAACGAATTACAAAATATTTCTAAATATAATGTTTTGAGTAAAGTTTTGTCTATATAATAAATATATTTTTCTTGTTATACAATAGGTCTACAGGCATATACCTACATCTTTATTAAAGTGTTCTTCAATAAAACTATTTCAATGATATAACAAATATCTTTAACATAAAGTACAGTACTGTTGAAATTTGTTTCTGAAACAAAATTTATGACAACCTTAACATTGAAACATAAATCAGGCTTGTGAATGGAGGAAAAAAATACCACAAATATTTGCAGATACGAAAAATTAAACTTGCAGCACCAAACTATGAATATACTGTATCTCCAATATATTCCCTAACAATGAGCCAACCAATAAAAATCTGCAACTCTAACCCTTTCAGAGTGGTTGACGTATATTTGATTTTATTCTATCTAAATTTAGACAATTTAGACAATCAAAATCACTATGTGGAAACAACACTCAAGCTAAGATCGGGATAACAGGAACGTAACCCAATCGTAAAGCGAGGAAGACCTGTATATCCAGGTGCATTTACTGCTTCTTCTTCTTGGATCCGGTGACCGAGGGTGCGGCAGGGGCGGCGGCAGACTGACCCATCTTGTTAATGTAGTACAGGCCAACCATTGAACACAGTAAACTGAAAAGATTATTATACATCAAAGTTTATCCTACTCTTTTGACAATTAAGGGGATAGTGGTTGTTTTTTTGTCTACTCTTATATTAATTTATAGTTTCCTCACTAGACCTCTATCAACCTTGACAAAAACACCCACTAGACCCCCCTTCAAGATAAATGTGTACATTTTTTGGTAGAAAAATCTAGTAAAAAGGGTTAAGTGAGATAATTAAAAAAGTTAATTGCTGGAGACTCTTTTTAAGCTGGATAAAATTGTCTTGTAGTAGCCAGAATAAAACTAAAAAGACGTTGCTGGTACAAAAGGGGTTAAACCCCTGACCTCCATCTCCCACTTCCTAATTTTATCTAGAACACCCTCCATACTATCTGCAATGAAAACCAAACAGCATAAAAGAACTGAAGCAACCAGATCCTAACATTTC
The DNA here is from genome assembly GCA_032716605.1 of Paralithodes platypus. NCBI lineage: Eukaryota > Metazoa > Arthropoda > Malacostraca > Decapoda > Lithodidae > Paralithodes > Paralithodes platypus. The sequence goes on along the minus strand of CM064537.1, from coordinate 18,862,265 downwards.
TAAACAAGTTATGGTAGCACCATTACACACAGAATGGGACTCTGCATCGACCACCTTTACTGTGAAAACTTCACTTATTTTTACCATTCACTTTCACACATGTTTTTTTAACTATTACCGAGTCAATTATAATCGCCTTTAGGAGTCGCTCTTCCACTTTTAGATTCTAACTCCCTAGACACTATCAAAAGAAGGCCTACTATTATTACCAGACAGTAACAGAGACGCGATGCACCATGCCGGCAGCTGAACAGGCCAGGATCATACACAGGACCACCTCCGGAAGTACTCGCGCCTGAAACCCCTTGCCGAACATGATGTTTTCAAGGTTGCTGAGTGCCTAGTATTGTCAGTTAAGGAAAGATAGATTATGAATGAAAAGTTTGAGTAGAGATAAAAAAGTTTACCTATAACTTTTAGTAATTGTACTGTACTCGGTATCAGTGTCTGAGAACATTATGTCTCACTTATACAATAGTTCCAGCTGCTGGACTTGTGCGACCATGATTATTACAACCTTAGCTAGGAATAAATAATTTCTGCAAAATGAGGCATTGGACACAGTTGTAAGAGCTAATCAGCAGGAATTATTGACATATACAGTAGGTGGCCAGCTATTTACTCATAGTCGCTGAAACCGAGTATAAGTGTGCAACCTTACACTACATAGCTATTATGTGTGGATATATCAGGTCCGGCCACCACCCACACTACATAGCTATTATGTGTGGATATATCAGGTCCGGCCACCACCCACACTCCATCCGGGATACCTGTCCAGGATGTAACACAACACTGCGTACTATTAAACACATTATGGAAGACATAGCATACAACCACTTACGCTAACAACACAATATACACTCCTTGAGAGCTTTATGGGAATACCCGGTCTCGGCCGGGGAAGAGTCCACCAGGAAATAGGTGTGGATGTTTACAGCCAATTTGCTCTAGGCCCTTTTGAGTTACAGAGAGGTGAGGGATCAAGATTATTGTCAAGTTCGTTGGTGCTACTTATAGTACTACAACACAATATACATTCCTAGAGAGCCTTGTGGGAATACCCGGTCTCGGCCGTGGCCTTCCTGAGGAGCTCGGGGCTGTTCGGCCAGGCAGCCTAGGGAACAACAACTACTACTGCCAATAAAGGATACAGTGAGCATGAAGATGAAGAGCCATGATGCCACATATCCGGCGATCAGTGTCATGAGCCGTGTGGAGCCCAGCTGAGTCTTGTAGATCTGCAGTGCTGAGAACACTAGGATGCAGCACAGGATCGCTAATCCAAATGATGCCGTCGTGCTAACACCTGGTGGGATAAACATCAATAAGACAGATTTACAGCTACTATTTTCCAACAACATACAGTAATCTGATATGGGTAGACTTGAAATACTGTGAGAAGCTAAACAAATACAAAAATGTAGGATTTGTGTTAAAATAGGTGTTTTTGAGTAGACTTTTAGTTAATATTACTGAGTTTTGCAACGTAGGTTTGGAGTCAACCCGCCTCATCCCATGCAGTGGCTGAGTGGTTAGTATTTATGGCTAAGAATCTGTTGACTAAGGTTCAATTCCTGGTCAGGCAGCTGGCACCCAGTCAACTCAGTGTGTCTGTAACAAGTAGGCTAGTACTGAGGAGCCCTGCAAAGCATCCTCTGTCTGCATCAATGTTTTCAGGGCTGGGAGCTAAAACAGCCAATGTCAAACTTCAGCACAAAAGGGAGAAAATATTTCATTAGCCCTTCTTCCACATACAATTTTTGTGTTAAAGGCCATTTTCTGAGACAGTTTACTACCATATTTGATCAAAAGTTTTATTTATTTTTTTTAACAAACACATTTTGTAGTACTTTGCTTGAAGAGAAAATAGCTATTTCACATATTCCTTGCTCTTATACCTGTAAACTCTGCTTTTGGTGTACAGTAAGAACATTCCAAAATTAAAAGTTACATTAGGCCTACTGTATCAGTGATGAGATGTTTGGATGGTTTGAGCATTTAAAGAGGATGAATGAACTAAACTGGATAAAAAGAAGCAAGGCTGTGAATATGGAGGAATGGCACTGAGGGGTAGACCTTGAAAAAACATATGCTGTGTTGGTGGTTGTTGTTGTTGTTGTTGTTGTTGTTGTTCCCCAGGCTGTCTGGCCGAACAGCCCCAAGGTCTCGAGCAAGGCCAAGGCCATAAACGAGCGCCCCCACAAAATCCTCCCTGCTTACCACTAACAAAGCCCAGGTGACCGAAGCCACTCCAAGGCAGGGAGCTGAGGAGGGTGCGGAAACGCCCGGGAAACCAAAGCCCCACACAAGGCCCTGTGCCCCTCAGCAATTATGAAGGGAAAGTTGAGGGGCAAGGGAAAAATGTGACGCTTTGGCACCCAATCTGCCAACTTCTAGGTTGGCAGTAGGGAGGTCAATCCACAGAAAAGACGCCGCCACTTGAGATCTAGAAGACATATAAGTAAAAGGAACAGTCAGAGTAAGCTATGGGTATGGCAGAGATCGCTCAGTTCTCACTCGGATAGACCAGCCCATCACCACATGGCTAGAAACCAATCCTCTCGGCATCAGCTAGGAAAGGCCCTAGAAAGCCGCCTTTGGCGGGGGGATAGCTCCCCTATTTCAACTCCTTTCGGGGTTGGGTGTTGGTGGTGCAATGGTTTAGATGATTATGTTCTGGGTGTGGTGTCCCGAGTTTGAATCCTGGGAGGACCATATGATTTCATTAATTTATTCAAGTGCATTGGAGTTTGTTGTGAAAGATTAATGTTAAGAATGGAGTGTTCCTTAATTTAATATAAAAACCTGACACGAAAGGCAGCTCTGAACAGGGCTGCCTGGAACACTGTCATTAAGATGTGAGACTGACATCTCACCTTTTATGGAACACTCCGTCTTTAAATTTATGTATGTATGTATTGTGCTTCAGTGTTCATAAACCTAAAAGATTATATCTATATATATTGTAGTAATGGCTCACAAAATATTATGGCACAAGTAGAAAAAAAAAATATATATATACTGGTACTGTACATCAAATTAAGTAAATCAAATCAAATGGCATCTCTAGTACCGGTAATCATAAGTTAAAAGCAGTGAACATGTATTACTGTAGAGTACAGTATGCTTTGATAGTGATACAGTAGCCTTAAAATTGAATTAAACACTGCCGTGAAGATATTGGTGGCAAAAGCAATATATGCATTTCTTGAAGCAAATATCTTAAAATAATCAGTGCAATCACACTTCACATTCTCTGGCAAGATCCACTCTTATGTATAATGCAATGTGCAGTCATCTTCATATTGAATTACAGTCTACAGATAAGAGAATACAGTACAGGTTTATATAGTCTGTTCGCTGTAAGTAGGCGAGAAATCATTACCTCTAACCTCTGTAACTAAAAAACGACTTGAGTAATCGAGCTAATATCTCTACCATTTGGGAAGTCAGTCAAGGAATATATATGGAAATTTACAGCCAACTTGCTCTAGCCCTTTTTGAGTTACAGAGGATAGAGTTCATGATTTCTCGCCTACTTACAGCGAATAGACTAGAGCACTGTGGTTGTGGTTTGCTTCTTTTTAATCAATGTTACACTCCTCAGCAAAAGTCCTGTCTGACCTCCATCTTCCCCATTGTTTATAAACAAATAGTAAAGTGAAGTGTAACAAAACCCAACTAATACTGAGGAGTGTACTTAAGTGCTATGTGGATCAAGCTAAACACATGTGCAATACAGCATTGTGCACTATACCTGTACTGTATATAAAAGAGCAACATTTTGCACAGTACAGTACTATATGTTGTGTGAAAATCTGGAAGAAATCAAATCATCTGTGAATCAGTTGCAGCAGTATATAATTGTATTGCACAGTCATGCTAAAAAGTCACGTTACACCGTTGTAACAAACATTATTCTCCTTTCTTGATATAAGACAAAATACTCAACACATCTTACCAAAGCTTGAACAAAGAGGCTTGGTCATGTATGTTAAAAAAAGTTTGTAATTTTTCTTCTTGTTACCGTACCAGAGATATAACCAAAGTTGACATCAGGAAGGTGGGACATAACGTTTGAACATGACTGTACAGGTATCTGAAAAAGAAGATCAGGGTCCCAGTGTGATGTTGTATATTTAAAAGTGGTTACAGTGATTACAACTCAAATCACAGACCGGTGGAAAGAGTACCGGTAGTTACATTTTAATTAATGTTTTTTCATTTAGTCTGGCTATCAATAGGAAACTTCTTACCACTTATGGAGGACTTGTGGTGGTCAAAAGGTCAGTTTATGATGGTGACTGGCTCTAAACTTGGACATAATAGTGCAATGGAATTCAGAATTATGGACGGGTAATGCTAAAATTATGAAAAGCCCACACATAATAAAGTTATAGTGACATCAGGTACAGGTCTTTAGGTGTTAGGGTTTTGGCTGGTCCCAGAATGCATCCCCATTTCCCCCATTAATATTAGGGTTTGCTATATGATGTTTCTATTTGAGATCGGGTTTTCAGGAACGTAACCCAATCGTTAATCGAGGGAGACCTGTAGTTTGAAAAGTTTTGCAAATTCACTATTGGAGGATTACTTTCTGGACTGACTAAAATAAAGAAGTGTCTAAGAGGAGATGCTCAAGATTTGATGCAATAGTCTTTCTTTGAATGATGAAAAATACATCTGGAAAATCAGTCGATAAAGCAAGCTGTATTGGTGATATCTTAAGGCTGACACAAGCAATAAATTTAACCTATCAAACTTAAAACTGCACAGGCCAGTTTGACCAGATAGGAGTGATTTGATGTGCAGCGAGTGATCAGATGTGTGTGCGTCTGTGAGAGTGCTGCACAAACAGTCGAACCACTCTCACGCATGGTCAAACTGGCTTGCGCAGTCTTCCGCTCGACAAGCCAAACTGAGCAACACGTCTGCCATCGTTTTACACTCGGAATACTCACGTGTATCAGTGAGGGCGTCTTTACAGGGTTTTTTCAAGGAACGTTTTTCTTCAACTTTGATCTGGCAGTTTTAATGGGGGATGTTTGGTTTTTTCTGGGCCCCCTTCTCCCTCATGCTTAGCACCATTAGTTTTCAGATTTTAAGACGTTTTTATTAGTGTGGCAATTTTAAGACCTTTCACTACATTTCTTTGTCAATATTAAGACCTTTCGTGCCTGAAGAACCGACCTTTGGCCAGTTCTCCCCCCCCATAATAAATCAACTCTTCCCCCCTTAAAAGAACTGTGATCTATACTGTAGTACCAATAATATACCTACAGTATAGTCGCTGAGAATAGTGCTAAGTCCAGTGTCCCAAAAATGCTGCCAGACTGGTGTTGTAGGTAAAAAGTTGCCTGAAATAACCCTTGTGTAAATACGCCTTAACCCGTACAGTACTGGTGACGTCCTTTTCATTATCCTCTGGTAACTATTAGACGGTTTTATTAAGCTTAGGAAGGATGTCTACCCGTTAAAAGGTTACAGGCTACAGTATCTCGATTAATCCTTTTAGCTACCACATATCCTTCCTAAGCTTCATAAAATTGTCTAAATGTAGCTGAAAAAAAAAGACGTCGCCGGTACTGTAAGGGTTAAGGGAGCCCACCTCGCTTTTATTCTCTTTCTCTCCCTCTCTCTTTGGTTTGTATTCAGTCGGCCACATTCAGCCTACTGTTTTAAGACGTTTACCCCCATCCAGGTGTCAATATTTTTGTGGCGAGTGGTAGCGAGCCAGCATATACATATATTTTTGTTTTGACAGCAAGCTAAATTTGTAAATTTTTCGAAAGAAAAATGTCTCCGGCAAAGCCGGATTTCTCCATACAGTACCGTACTGTACAATGCTGGCTCGCGGAAGAAATCGACACCTGGAGGATGGGGATAAACGTCTTAAAACAGTTGGCTGAATGGGGCCGAATGGATACAAGCCAGAGAAAGAGAGAAAAGGACAAAAAAAAGCAGGCGACTCCCCTTAAGAACGGTGAAGAAAAATAGAGAATCAATGCCGGGCTCTTTGGTAATCAGCAAAAGAGCAAGCTTGGTGCTGTAAACTTCAACTTCAGCTCTACTTACGATATTCTGAGTTTCTATATTCGAGACCTGAAAAATGTTGCTGATTAACATGCGGCAGTACAACACAGATTATTGGAATGTAAAACTTGTACAATAAACAAACCAAAACACAATATAAAGATAAAAGTCAACACAGTCATCCTAAAACAAGGCAGGGACAAATTTGTGAAGGGTAATGGTTTAATGGTTTAGATGCTTATGTTCTGGGTGTGGTGTTCCAAGTTCGAATCCCGGGAGGATCATATGCTTTCTTAATTTATTAAGTACATTGGGGTTTGTAATGGAGGATTAATGTTAAGAACGGGGTGTTCCTTAATACCGGTACTCTACTAAAGGAGGGCCATGTCAAAAATATCTCAAGGATATTTTATCCAGACACACTTCCTTTGTGTTACAGTGCTCCTTCCACTAGGCTATATGGAAGTTTTTCTTCAAAAACCTATTAATTTTCTTCTCCCAAAACATTGGTGGTGTTCCAATACCAGCTGTTCCTTTCAATTGACATCCAAATACTGTACTGTATTTTTCTTGGATTTTTTCCCACATCCCTTCTATGACTGTACCGTACCACTACAAAGTATTTCTCCTTATACAGTACAGTACAGTACAGTACAGTACAGTACAGTACATCCATCACCCACTCCACAGTAACTGCCCAGATATTTTTCTTTCATTTCATAAGACTCCTATACTGTACTTGCCTATTACTATAGCTCATCTAGCCTCGTTCACTCTCTATACTGTACTGTACATCTAGTGCCAGACACCGTAATCCTCTAGAAGGGGTGTCCGTGAATGAATCATCCTTCATATGCTTCCATATGCCAAGGCAACTCATTCATCTAGCTTCTTTTCTCGGGGGAGGGTCGCTTCAACCCAACTGCTTTGTTCACACCAGATAAAATTGTAATTGCTCATCCCCGCCAGCTCTCACGGTGAGTTTGGGGAAGTCCTCCTAACTTGATGTCCATGTCTCGCTTCCATAGTAGTGTTAGGAGTAGGACACAGTTCCTCAGTTACTTTTTAATTTCTTGACTGACCATTCTTCTTTTCAAGTTACAATCAAGAGTTGAGAGAGTAGGCCTATTTGTGATATTGACAAGCCCCTGAAATCCTGGATGTATGCTAAGGAATATTAAGTAAGTATCAGGCCAGATACAAGGTGTCATTTTGGACCTGGAAATAGTTTGCTGAAAATAGTAATGATTTGATTAAAATACAGTACTGTACCGTACCAGTCGGCTATGTACAGTACAGCATTAAACAGTTCTGTATGGTACAGTACTCCGGTCAGATCTAAAAAATAAAGAAATTGACAACAGAGGCAGCCCGCCTGGAAAGCCGCTACCGCCATTTAGGAAGTGAGGCTGTAACCACTACCACATTCTCTGTGAACAAAACGGTCTTTAAACTATAATACTATATAGCCTATACTATATATAATACTAGGATAGGTTAGGTAAGGTTGTTAGGTTAGGCTAATATTAGGCTACCCCTTATTTTTGTCTTTTACCCCGCAATTTCCCTGATCTTCATAGCCCTCCCCACTATCGAGCTGCATGAATAATGAATTTATGAATAATGGGTACCCTAAATGCAAAATTCCAATCCAACTTCATAGGCCTAGAATCAACTAGGCCTAGGCTAAAACCAAAAACAAAATAAAAATTTAAAAAAATCCTGAAAAACACGTCGTTAGCCTATGCCTAATCCTACATAATTACCCAAGCCATAAAGCTAGGTTATAATCTACAGGGGCATTAGGCATCTAGGAATTAATACCCAGGCCCAGCTGACTTTGACATTGACTTTTGACAACCCATTTGGGTACCGTAGATTGGGGCGTATGCTCAAACACATATACTTTGAAGAAACAAATGCGACAAGTTATTGATTAGTTATTCATATAAACAGCCGTATATTAACAAACCCATGGTTATATGCTTAGCAGTAGTGGCCAAATAATAAAATAATCTTCGGTCAACCAGCGGTGAACACGTCAAGCGGCGGTGTCGGTCGGTTAGTTTCCCAGATCCAGAAGTAAACATCAACGTTGTATATTTACATGTTTTACGGTGTTTACAGAACAATGGATAACATTAATGACATTATACTGACAATCTGTACGGGGATGAAGAATAAATTATCAGTAAAAGTATCTCAAAATAATATATAGTAAGTAAAATGAGCGGGAGTGTATAACTTTGTTCGATTGTTTGTCATTGTTATTCAATTTCCCCATTCTATTCATGCTGTTGGTATAATTATATTGTTGTAAGCATTATAATATAATTCATAAGTTGCAATTTAACACAAATACATCCCGTTTATTGGTCAAATTAGTTAGATATGAACTTATCTCAAATCCAATGTCAACCCTTTTTAAATTAAATTAAACTATAATGAACAATTGTATTTGTCTCATATGTGTGTGATAAATCTATATACATTTAGCTTGGGATTACTCAGTGCAACTGTATTTAGCATTTGAAAAACGCATTCGGACAATGGCTGTTTACAAGCATCCAATATGGCGTTATTTTCTTAGGTCCGAGTTATGCTATGGGGAAAATAACTTATATAAATATGTATAAACATTACCCATTATGATCCAAAGTAGCAAAATTGTAGGAAAATTACTAATAAATTTTGATAGTGTACTCAAATACTTGCGCTACATATTCTTATTTGACAGTATAATGATTTAGGATTTGAAATATTTGCATTTATCCATTATGCCAATGTGATATAGGCGTTGCTCATCCCAAGGTAAGCTGGGTCCCTATGACGTGCATTTTGGCAGTAATTTTGTATGTTTGCGGCTAAATACGCCCATTTTAGAGGATAAATGAAGTGACAATTGAACAAAGTAAAGCTAGAAAGTAAGTTGTGGCATTATTGTGGGTGCTAAGTTAATGGGGAGGTGAAATATAGGCTAGACCCCCCTTGGCTTGGCTGGACGCTCAAATATTTGTGAGTTTTGTGAGTAACCAGACAGTTTAAGACCTCTTTTGGCGTCTAAAACGTTGTGTATGTATCCATATAATAAGTATAAACATAATTAAATGTACTAGAGGAATAGGCTAGCCCTAGTTTAACAAGAGATTGCCTAGGCTAAACTTAGCCTTTTCACCCTAAAAATGTAGCTTTGCCTAGCCTAGCCTAGCCTATATTCAAAATAAAGGTGCTAGGCCTATGTTTGACCTCTAATTCTTTAGCTTGGGGCTTTTTGCTCTTTGGCTTTAAAAACTATTCCAGATTGCTAGCCTAATGTTACATGCTGAGGATGGATGATGGATCTGCACCGACTGCACGATTGATCGATAGCACTGCAACCGAGACGGATCGACCATGAGCGTACAAATCGATTGATTGTTGCACTGAAGATCGATGCTTTTCCCTGCACTCAGCGGCTCAGCCTCAGGATGGATTTATTTAGTCTTAGGGCCTAGCCTATATTTGAACGGAATAGCCTAGCCTAAGTGAAATATGGTAGGCTAGGCTATCAGGCTATGATTATATTCATTGGTTAAATTGGCAGGCTAGGCCTATTAGGCTAGCAGCTAGCTACTTTTTGTCATTAGGCCTATAGGCTAGGCCTACAGTGGTTGTAATTTTAGAATCTTCGGATTTTTTTTTTTCCCTATTAGCCTAGGCTATCCAACAACCTTAAGACACGGCCCCCCGGTATCTGAACCCACACAAGATTGCCTCAGCAGCTAGCAAGAGCTCCAGATTCCAGAATGGAGACGTCAGATTTCTCTGCCGCAACAACGTCCGATCCAAACAAAAAGTCCTCCAGAATGTCCAGATCAATAGTGGAAGAACTGCATTGTTCTTGTCGTGGAGTGGATGAGGGAAATTTAATGGTATCCTGTCATTCCTGTGACAGATGTTTCGTTTGGTACCACAAAAGATATGTAGCCTAGCGGCCGCAGGGAAAAGCATCGATCGTCAGTGCAACAATCGATCAATTTGTGCGCTCACGGTTAATCCGTCTCGGACTCTCGGGTACAGCCGCAGCGGCAGCGCTATAGATCGATCGCGCAGATCCATCTTCAGCGTGTAACAACTCTATTCAAGGAGACTACAGCCGTGCTATTAGAAACATTTTAATAGCGAAAATAGGAACCAAATATAACCAATAAATTGAGACTCGCCATACTTTTATCTTTATAGCCCGTTGGCCGCATGGAAGGTTTTCGTTATCGACAACATAAAAGAAAAATATAACGGGGAAAAAATAACGTCCAGCGTGTAAAGTTGTAAACACACCATCAAGACACTTATAGGTTTAGCATATGACCATGATTAATATCCATTTATCGGGTACTTACTTGGTCATACTTGGTAGAATTCCGTCCTCTGTGGACGCAGCTAAAGTGGACCTCCGCTGCAGCCAGGCAGCTCCGCAACTCCCTCGTTCCGTCTATTTACTAACGAGTTGGATGCGGTGCTGGGATATCCTGGTATTGGGGGCTCGTCTGGTACTGTAGCCAGCCATCGGTCGAGCTGACGCTTGAAGGAGTCTGTCGTGACTCCCGTCAGTTCCTGGACGGCCTTTGGTACAGTGTTGAAGAGACGAGCCCCATTTTTGCTGAAGTTGTTGTGGGCGACTTGCTATTTTCTGAGCTCTAGGTAGCCTCAGTCCTCTTGATGTAGCACAGTCGCCCTTTTCTAACGTGGTTTACCAGCCCTTCTAGGGTCTTCCACACGTAAATCACTAGGTAACGTTCTCGTCGTCTCTGAAGGGAGTAGAGCCGCAACTCCTTCAGGTGTTCCCAGTAATTCATGTGTTGGAGACCCCAGATCCTGCTGGTGAAGGTCCTCTGTAGAGACTCCAGTTTGCCAATGTCACCTATCTTGTATTATTGTCTTTTAGGTCCGGGTTTTAAGGTGTCAGTTTTATCGACCATTAATAGATTAGCAGCATTGTATACTACCTGCCAATATGTTTCACTTATGTGGCCGAGGGAGATGGGTAATGAGTGATACAGTACTGTACGCTGCACACATTGGTATAATCATGTGTAGTGGGAGGACATGTACTTATATCTCAATAATTTGGTACGGTAATGTTACAATATATTTTTTACATTCATAAATAGTCCTCTAATATACTAGATTAGGTTGGTTAGGTTAGGTTAAATTTAAAGATATTGTTCAATGTTTCTTAGTAAATAGGCATATGAAAAACAGTTCTACCCGCTACACAGGATCTTACCCACGCATCTCCAGTATGGATGAAACATATTGCCAGGTAGTATACGGTACTGTACAATGCGGCTAATCAATTATGATCAGTAAAATCAACAGCTTAATCCCTTCTGTACCGGCGACGTCCTTTCAACTTTCTTCTGGCTACTATAAGACGATTTCATTCAGTTTATAATGGGCCTCCAGCAATTAACAGGCTTCGAACTAACTCTCTTAACCCTTTTTACTACCAGATATCCTTCTTAAGCTGTACAAAATAGTCTAAATATACCAAGAATAAAATTAAAAAGACATGTCGGTACAGAAGGGGTTAAATCCCAGATCTCAAAGACAAATATACTGTTTAGTGAATACTGAATAACAATCTAATCATGTAGGCTACTGGACCCAACTGTACTATGAATAGCATAATGCTTATGTGTAGACAACTTACGGTATGGTACTTATAATGTACAGTACAGTACGGCACAGTACTGTATTTATAAATCTTGGATACAGGTTCCGAACTTAGACTTCTCTTTCAGGCTTGATGTTGTATGTGGTGATAATGAAGTATTTTCCCATTAGCTTACTGAACCAGAGCTCTAATAAAGCTAGCAATTGATTGGTTGGTGAGATGTAAGTGTAGTGACGTGTTCTATACTGTACAGTATTAATATTGTTCCTCTATAGCAACCACATTTCTTGCCAATGTTATATATATTTTATTGTTTTCCTATTTTTGTAACTACAGTTTTTATTGTTTCGTAAGTTTTATACTATACAGGTATTCTGTTCATTGTAGTACTATAGTCTATTCGCTGTAAGTATGCGAGAAATCATGACCTCTAACCTCTGTAACTCAAAAACGACTAGAGTAATCGAGCTAATATTTCTAATATTTGGGAAGAGTCAGTCAATGAATGAATGTGGAAATTTACAGCCAATTTGATCTAGCCCTTTTTGAGTTACAGAGGAAAAAGTTCAGGATTTCTTGCCTACTTACAGTAAATAGACTACCGGTATAGGGTTGAGTTGAAAGAATCAGCCCCTAGTATTATTTCTAGTCCCATTATGTATTGTGTGACGGGGATCTGCCTTGTGTGGGCCGATCGGCTTTTTTGCAGACTCCCATTTTCTAATGTTCTTATGTTCTTATTTTCAGGGTTGAGTAATGGATCATTTTCTGAGCAGCCTGGAACCCGGAGCCAACCCGTGGTACTCCCCCCGCCCTGCTGTAGCCTCACACGGACATGAGTTTGCCATCGGTGGTAGTAAGTATCTCATTTCTTTCTCTATATACTTATGTAACCTATATAGGGTAAGACGGGGTAATTTCGCCGCGGCGCTAATAATTTGCATTCAAACACCGATTACATTACAGGTACATTACATACAAGTTTAAAGACCGTTTGTCCACAGAGACTGTGGTTACAGTCTCACGTCCTAAATGGCAGCTTTCCAGGCGGCCTTGTCAAGGACTGCCTCTGTTGTCAAGTTCTTTATTTTGAGATCGGACCGGAGTACCCGAGCCCACGTCATTTTAGGTCCACCCCTATGCACAGCTCCCCCCAAGTTCACAATCCGGCATTTCTTCACCCAGTTCTGATCATCCATTCTCTCCACATGTCCAAACCAACCAAGTCGGCTCGTGCGCATCACTTCACTGATACTCCTAATGCCCAGATGCCTTCTCAATTCCTCGCTCGATACCCTGTCCCTAAGATTAACCCCACACATCCATCTCACCATTCTCTTCTCATTCCGTTCCATTCTATTGACATCCTCCGCTTTAACCGGCCACGTCTCAGAGGCATAGGTCATCGCGCTCCTAACACACGAGGTATACACCTTCCCTTTAAGGTGGGGTGGGAGCCCTCTCATGGTCAGGAGTGGCAACAGCTCTCTAAACTTTCCCCAGCCACTTCTGACTCTAGCAATGGAGCTAGCTTCAGCGCCACCTCCAGCGGAAACTGTATCGCCCAGGTAGCAGAACTTATTCACACACTCCAGCGTTACACTGTCGAAATCAACACTGACAGGTGGGTCATTTAATACAAGATCTCCCTTGCACACTGCACATTCAAAGTCTATGATTTTTGTCAAAGGTCCTCAAGCTCCACTTACATCTCTTGTGTACCCAGTCACTACAGACACAACATTGAATTGAATTACTTCCCACCCCCTTCCCACATACTGCGCATGGATAGTCGCCGCTTCTTTCCCACGCCCTACTCCACTAATCATGACCTTTGTTTTATCTATGTTAACTCTTAGACCCTTATTTGCCATACCTTCCCTCCATCTTTTGAACTTCGCCTCTGCTTCCTGCGCACTATCTGGGATAAGAACTAGATCATCTGCTTATAACATCTCCCATAATTCCCTTGACAGAGCCTCCAGGACTAAGACAAACAGTAATGGGCTCAGAACTGAACCTTGGTGAACTCCAACTTTCACTGGGAACTCTTCACTCAGGCCCCCGTTTACTCTAACTGCTGCCCGTGACCCCTCATACATTCTCATTATCACACGCACCAACCACTCTTCCACTCCAAGTTTTCTCATAGCCCACTGCACCACCTCCTTGGGCACCCGGTCGAAGGCCTTCTCCAGATCTACAAAAACTAGGTATAACTCCCTGTTTTTCTTTAAGTACCTCTCTTGCATTTGCCTAAGAGTGAAGATAGCATCAGTTGTGCCATGTCCCGGCATAAATCCAAACTGCATGTCGCTGATAGCAACACTTTCCCTGATCATGCATTCAAAGACCCTTTCGCTGACTTTCATGACTTGATCAAGCATTTTCAAACCCCGATAATTTCCCCTGTCTAAGGAGTGACCCTTGCCTTTATATATATTTATTATAACACTTTCCTGCCAAGCATCGGAATTTTTTTCCTCCTTTATGATAGCATTAATCAGCTCTGTGACCAATTTTACCCCAATATCTCCAGCTGCTTTTTGCATCTCAGCGACAATGCCGGAGCTCCCAGCGGCTTTTCCTGACTTCATTTTATCTATGACACTTTTAACAGCGTCGTACCCTATTAAAGGCGGAGGGCCTTGTACTAGGACTACAGTGCTAAGCTGTTCCCTGTTCCATTCAAACTCCACATTCAGCAGTCTTTCATAATGCTCCTCCGAAACTACAGTATTGCATGGATTCGGCTGCAGTTTGGCTTAGGTTGTAGAGCAGTTTTTGCTTAGGTTGTATAGCTAGTTTGGCTTAGGTTGTAGAGCTAGTTTGGCTTAGGTTGTATAGCTAGTTTGGCTTAGGTTGTAGAGCTAGTTTGGCTTAGGTTGTGTTGCAGTTTCGCGGGGCCTGGCGCCGGGACTAGCGGCGCATCTGACGGTATGGTCAGGTGTGTGTGGGGGTGTTTGTATGCATGTGCGTACACTGTGGTGGTGCGTGTGACACAGTGTTGGCAGTAGCCGTCAGCTGCTGCCTGGTAGTTTGCACTAGCACCCTACACGTCGCACCCACATGAGACACATCCACACCCGCACTAAATACTTCCACACCCGTAGGCCTAATAAATACGTCCACAACCGCACTAGACACGTCCACACCCGCACTAGACACAGTGGCGCCTAGGCCTACACGTGTGACACACCTGCATCTCTGCCCGCCCTGTTCAGTTGTGTGTGTGTGCGTGCAACGTTTTTCTATTGGCATGTTTAGTGGCAGTTTGGGTTTGTGAATGTTTTCATTGCTTTTACCTGTGCGCTAGTGTTTTGTCTGGCCATTAATCATATAATGTTATCTAGTTTCCTAGCTAGATGATGCGTAAAATAGGTCGCGGCGAAATTACCCCGCCCGGCAGGGTAATTTCGCCGCGAGCGTAACTTTTTTAAAAAATCGGCAGCATGACCAAAACATTACATATATTTTTTTGTTTTTGGGGCATCTATAGCAGAAAGGCTGAATGTACAGTATAGATAAAAAAAAATCAAAATTCAAAATTCCATTTGTGGCGGTTTCTATTCTTCAAAAACCGCGATTTTCGGCGAAATTACCCCGTCTTTCCCTATACCGGTAGTTGGTCAAGTACAGTACAGTATATTCGAAGTACAGTATAGCGTTTCTCAGAATGTTTCATGCACCAAAGTTCAGACCAAACATATCTTTGTTCAGATGCCCTGGGTGACGTTACCAAATTATACATTATGCGTTTTTTGGTACCGTACTCTCAAGGACCAAATATAATTTTGTGTTCAGTTTTGTTCCCTTTTTGTCTGGTCCAACCATTCTTATTCAAGGGGCTGTTTTCCAAATATAAAGCAAACTGAACAGAAAAGAGAGATTGGATTAGAAACAGAAAAACAAAATTTGATTATTTATTAAGTACCGTACCTTATTTGGCACTGTGACAATAATTTAGGTATCGCTGGAGCTTCCTTTCACAGCTGTATTTACTACTGTTTTGGTGTGTGTTCGCTTTTTGAAGGAATACATTTATCTGCGATTGCGCGCAATAGTGGAACTTAATAATCAATGGGATTAATTCTAATTGGTTCCTTGAGGTCCCAAACTCAACCATATTTTAAATTTGTTATCCTACTTTTTGCCATTTACAATATTAGTGGGTTTTTTTGGTGAGTAAATGAGATTATTATTTAACCCGGGAACAGCGAAGGTCCTCAATTAAGTCAGTACAGTACTGTACTGTTTTTTTTTTTTTTACATAGGGGAAAAAAAAATACAGGGTGGATGGGACTCGTTAGCCTTGGTCGGCAACCTATCTAGGGGAGACAACCTTATAAAAATCTGGGTGGATGGGACTCGTCAGCCTTGGTCGGCAACCTGTCTAGGGGATGATAACCTGATACAAATCCGTACTGCTTACCGAAGGGTAAGGCAGGTTAGTGGATGGACTAGCCGAACACCACTGTAGAAAAATAGTGCTAACAAGATACACAGAGGGCCTCGGAGCCGGACGGATCCTAAATTGAGTGGTCAATCCTGTAAGTCCTTCATTAAACTGGCTCGGGTTGTCCCTCTTACAGGGAATAAGTCCTCTTGGGGGCATTCTGTGTATGGCCACCCTCATTAAGGGGAGTAAGGCGTCTGGCAATAGATAGATAGATAGATAGAAAAAAAAATACTACAGACTCAATTAAGGATCTTCGCAGTTCTAGGGTTAATATTGGGTTAAGCATTTGGTGATGAATTTATTAAAATATTAATGGTTAAACATTACAAAACCACCATCATTAAGTTTAATGTTTTTCTGAATATGTTAGGTTAACCCGCTTCTTCACCGCTCTTCAAGGTCCCGGGGATATGTCTGATATTGGGGTTTCTAAAGTGGTCATTGTCAGCTCTGGGGGCGCTATGGCTGTAAGCTGGCAGCTTTTTAAGTGAGTGTGATAGAGAGATAACGCGATATTTCGTATGTGTGAAGGCACGGTATGTAAATGTGTAAAAATATAACTTCAAATACTGTGCCAGTGACGGGAAATGTCTCAAAATTGGGTGACACATAGAAAGTAGTGGCATCTTCCTGTACCACATTCTCCACTCGTTCCCCCCTGTCTTCCTCAACTTGACCTATTATTTTGTCCATTATAGCGCAGTTCATAGGTTAAAATAGACGACTGCTGATCCCTCCTCTATTATTTTCAAGGTTCGTTCCAAACTTCCAGTTGATCCCAATTATAACTAAACTAATCGATATTTTATTAATTTCACCACAACACCAAACACCTCCAAATGAAATTAATTAAAGCATATATTATGTGATCCACCAGAAAGCCATAGTACAGGTCTCCCTCACTATCCGACGCCCCAATTTACGTTGTTATTATAGGTTTTTAGGTACTGTACAGTACAGTATTTGGGTTTTGGCTGGTCCCAGAACGCATCCCCATTTACCCCATAAATTGTAGGGTTTGCTATGCTATTTTTCTTTGGCTGGTCCCAGAATGCATCCCCATTTACCCCATTAATTATAGGGTTCGCTATATGTTTGTTCTATTTAACCCACAAAATCCGGGGGAGGGGGGCTCATATGATCCCGGATCGCTGTGTCCGGGGCCCTTTTGGTACAGGCAAACTTCATAATTCAGTAACTACTGAGTGAGACCACCTAGAGCAGTCAATTTTTTTGCAAATTGTAGAACTTTTTGTTGTCTGTAGAATTCCGTTGAGATGACATCGATACGATGCATGGTTGCCGTGTTATGACTATTTTTGCCTCATATGGGCCTCCCGGATTCCTGCCAATATTTGTTTTTGCTTCGTGTGAGGCCTCCCGGATTCCGAGGGTTAAGATGGGGTTTACAGGAACGTACTCCAATCGTAAATCGAGGGAGACCTGTGCAGTACCGGTACTGTAACAACAACCCCAGCAACTGTAAAACCCATTCTAATATCCCCACCATCACAGCATAAGCTCCTTTAATTTATGTAGTCTCCTTTAGAAATCCAATATTTTTCCCTCTTTGTACCGGTGACGTCTTTTTAATTTTATTGTACAGTAGCTATATTTAGATGATTTTGTGCAGTGTAACAAGGATCTGTGGTAGTAAAAAGGGTTAAGCCAGATGCTTCAAAGTCTGTTAAGTGCTGGAATCCTTTTTGAAACAGAATCAAATTTTATAATAATAGCCAGAAGAAAGTTAAGAGAACGACGCCGGTACTGAATGAGTTAAAATACCCTTATATAATTATGTCCTACGTACGTCAACTACACGAACCCCCCCAGGCATATCAAGATGGACGACATACCTATACCTGCCCTACTCTCCTCTACGCTCGTTCCAGTTGATCCCTATCACAACCAGGGTGTCAAACTGGAGCAATTCCGTTTGAAGACTTTAATGAATATGTGAAAGAATACAAGAAAATTAACATGAACTAACATTGTTTTGGCCATTTTTTCACTTCCAAAGACAAATTAATCTGTAAACCACAATTTTGTCTTTGCATTTACAGTAATACAGACTAAAAAGAATTGACTCAGCTTCCATTTGACACCCTGATAACAAACAACACAACCTCCATTACGCCGGTATCACACGAGAGCTTTTATAATCAACATTCGATGATCAAAATTTTTCTTGCAACATTTCTAGAATATTTTGCACTGGTATCGGAAACTAGAATGGTGGTAGATGAATTTAGATGACATAAATATTATAAATGTTGACGTCATAACCTGGTAGACCAGTCTTGAGGGAAAAAGCGCTCATGTGATACTGGCTTTAGTTATAGCATTGTCCTTTAGAAATCCCACTTACCGGTAGTTCTCCCTTCATGTTCACCATCTGTTTATACCTTCCCTGTTTTCTATTGTCATTCCAGTTGATCCCTGTAACAACCAACACAACCTCCATTAATTTTAGCACATAGTTTTCCCTTCATGTTCATCAGCTTCAGGACCAGGCCCCCCCGAGGTTTACTGCAGGCTCAATATAACGGACCATCTGTTTATACCTTCCCCGTTTTCTAGGCTCGTTCCAGTTGATTCCCATAGCGACCAGCGCAAACCATGGTAGCAGCCACCCGCACAACAACCACCACAGCAGCAACCACTATAACACAAGCCATTCCACCACCACCACCAACTCGCAGCCGCTCTCACACTCCGCTTTTAAACCACCAGCCACCGAGTCGGCCAAGGTCAAGTCGGAAGCCAAGGACGACGAGGAGATCATCAGCAACTCTCCGTCGCCATCGGTCGCCCTCGCGCCGCTCTCTACCAACATGGCCCATCACAGCCACAAGGCCAAGAATGGTTAGTTGATTCTGGTTTTGTTTACTGTAGTCCGTTCATTCTAGGTTGGGCAGAAATCGTAACCTCTAACCTCTGTAATTATAATGTAAAACTTGCAAAATAAACAAACCAAAACTTAGACGAACACAGTAAACATTAAAAAAGGGCTAGAGCTAATGAGCTGTCAATTTCCACACTCATTCCTTGTCTGATTCTTCCCAAATGGTAGAAATATTAGTTCGATTACTCTAGTCCTTCCTGAGTTACAGAGGTTAGAGATTACATTTTCTGCCCAACCTAGAATGAACGGACTATAATGATATGACTTAACCCCTTCAGTACCAATGTCGTCCTTTTAGCTTTACTTTGGCTGTACAATTAGACAATTGTATTCAGTTTAAAATGGGCCTCTAGCAATTTACAGGCTTCGAACTATCTCACCTAACCATTTTTACAACAACAGATCGTCATAGCGTCATTTTGCTGAAGGGGTTAAAGCAACAGTCTTTGCATGTATGCATGAGCTATGTTCTACCTGATTGCATCTTTCCACTATCTTTTCTTTCTTTTTTAGCCTTGGCAGTCTACCTTGTTTCTATAGGTGATCCTGAGACAAAGTGTGTAATTTTAATATGAAACTTGCATAAGAAACAAACCAAAACAGGAACGACACAATATAATGCCAAAAGATGACAAGATATGTACAGTACTGTACACTGTACAGTAATGTATTTTTAGCTAATATTTTCATCAGAAACATTAACATTTATTTATCAATTTCTGTATTACCGGTATATCATCTGTGGATATATTTCTGTATTACCGGTATATGTGGCAATGTGGAAAAGAGCGGGTCATACCCATGTGCAGTGTGTGGAAAGGGAGTGGGCGTTAACTCAATTCAATGTAGCATCTGTCGATGTTGGGTACACCATGGGAGTAAGCGCTGTAGTAGAATAAAGGGGCCCCTGCCGAAGGATAAGTCAGAAATAGAGAAATTTGAGTGCGTAGTGTGCAAAGGCGAGCTTGTGTTAAGTGATGATCCTGTGGCTGTGAATTTTGGAAATGAGTCTTTGGAGCTGGTGAACAAGTTTTGTTACCGAGGAGATACCATCTCTGCCGGTGGTGGGGCCGAGGCTGCCACTGTTGCTAGAATTAGGTGTGGCTGGGGGAAGTTCAGAGAATTGATGCCAATCCTGACCATGAAAAGAATGCCTCTCCCCCTGAAGGGAAAGGTGTATGCCTCATGTGTTAGAAGTGCAATGACGTATGCCTCAGAAACATGGGCCGTTAAAGTAGAGGATGTCAACAGAATGGAGCGTAATGGGATGAGAATGGTGAGATGGATGTGTGGGGCCAGGCTACAGGATAGAATAACAAATGTTGAGCTGAGGAGACGTTTAGGTATAAAGAGTATTAGCGAGGTGATGCGTACAAGTAGACTGGGATGGTATGGACATGTGGAGAGAATGGATGAACAAAATTGGGTGAAAAAATGCAGGTCTGTGATTGTGGAGGGAGCTGCACCAAGGGGTGGACCGAGGAAGACCTGGGATCGGACTATACGCGCCGATATCAAATCCAAGAACTTGACAAGTGAAGCAGCCCTTAACAGGGTTGCCTGGAACGCCGCCATTAGGACAAGAGACTGAAACTGCACTTATGTGTGGAACACTAAAATTTTATGTATGTGTATGTAAGCGCCAGTTCTTCCAGAGGAATTCACTAGCGCTCGTAACACATTGCACCACAATCAAGAGAAGTGTGGTGCAGTTCACCTGTAGTTCAAGCAACAACAACTATTTAACATGGCAGCAGTTAGAGTCTGTAACAACCTGTCACTGTGCCACTTGCAAGATCATAACTCCTACAGAAGAGAAAGGTTTTCAACTGTTTTTTGAAAGAGTATGGAGTTCAGCTGTCTAATTGATAAAGGCAATTCATTATATAACCTAGGAGCCATGAAAGAAAAGGACCGATCAGAGAAAGAGAACTGCTGGATAGCTACCGGTTCATCAAGACACAGCACATCATCACTGCTTCTCAGGATCGCACCAGAAGGGCATCTCAAGAGGTCAGCAAGATACTTAGGTTCGCCAAACATAAGTGCCTTGAAAGTCATTAGACACAATTTAAACTCTATCCTAGCTTTAACTGGCAACCAGTGCAGCTCTATCAAATATGAAGAAGTGGGGGTTCTTGGAGGTAGATCAAATATGAGCCTCGCTGTTCTATTTAGTATGGACTGAACCTTTTGTAGCAAGTAATTAGGAAGGCCAACCAATAAGGCATTACAATAGTCCACACATGATAGGACAATTGAGTGAACCAATGTTAGAAGACAGCGCTTGTTAAGAAACCGTCTCACTGAATACAATTTTCTGATTTGGAGATTACAAATTTTGATGACCTGATTGATGTGATTCTCAATAAAATAGCCTAACCTAGCTTATATATATATCCAAAGTCAGTTTTCGTTGTTGTCTTGCGTTTGGTGAAAACTAGAAGTCTGTAGACCAAGTGGTTCAGTTTTTATGATGAATATATTTAGGGCAGTATGGTGAACGAAAGCCTAGGATTCGGTGTTTACTCCCGATTATCGGCATTTACCGATTCTCATACTGTATATCTGCAAATAAATAGCTAACCAAGTTTGTATGCATATATACCAGAGGCAGATATGGGCATTGCTGTGCAATGGGTGAAGACTAGAACTCTCTACATTGTGTGGTTATTGTGCGAGGTGAGAAATAAGACCGAGAGTTAGGCAGGCTGAAATTCGGAGTTTCGTCCGAATGCGGCGGCGCTGCACTACCGACCGCGGCTACGGTCTGTTTATATTCGTTCAACAATTTATTATTGATTATGGGCTATGGATTATTTATTATGTAATTATATTGATAATTGATTATTGATTTATTTCACCATTGTAACCATTCCTAAGTCACTGTCGTCTGCTTTCATGCATAGTTTGGGACTCAGGTTCAGATAGTACAAGCATTCGTAAGGCTTGCTTGCAAGCAGGAGTCACATGACTGGCTGGCTGTGTGTTCTTGTTGTTGGTTATACGGACGACTCGCCAAGACAACAAAACTTTAGTGCAGTTTTAAGTGGTTTTAAGCCTTACATTAACCTGTAGGCACCTCAGAGGCCATCCGGGTCTCACACTGGCAATAGCTAATGGCCTCCTGAGAGCTCATCCGAGTCTGATGGGTTAAGGAATTATAATGTAAAACTTGCAAAATAAACAAACCAAAACTTATACGAACACAGTAAAGAGACAAAACAACTAATCAAAATTGCTATGTGGAAACAACGCTTAAGTAAAATAATAATTTATAAATAAAAGAACACAATCCACCACATGGGTGTACATTACTACATGAGCAAGTTAACCCTCGGTTCCCGGTTGGACTCTGAGGATCCCATAACAAACTAGGGCCCGGCACCCGGATGGAATCATGAGCACCATAAGCTTGAAAGCCTAGTAAGCTTATTTTGAAAGCCGTGCGTCCGACGCATGTAAACACAGCCGGTCGGAGCGACGCGCACCGTCAAGAACAAAAAGGAGAAGTCACTTGACGAAGAAATATTCAGGAATCTCTATACAGCGCTGGTTAGGCCGCACCTGGAATATGCGAACCAGGTGTGGGCTCCATATATGGTAAAGGATATAGAAGCAGTGGAGAAAGTGCAGAGGACAGCTAGCAAGCTAGTACCAACATTGAAGAACGCGGGCTATGAGCAGAGGTTGAGGACACTGGGACTTCCAACACTGGCATATAGGAGAAAGAGAGGGGATATGATAGAGACTTTTAAGATAGTGTCAGGAAAGTATGATGAGGATGTGTGTGAAGGTATCTTCTTGATGCGGGAGGGAACAAGAACGAGAGGACACTAAGAAAATTTACAAAGAAAGAAATAGGCTTGAAAAGGCAAAGAACTCATATTGTGATAGAGTGGTAAATGAGTGGAACGCGCTGCCCCAGTATGTAGTCGATTCCGAATCAATAAGGAAGTTTGAAAGTAATCTTGATAAAGCATGGGGAAGACAAGATTTGAAGTTTGATTATAAAGCAAAAATACAGAATAGTAAAAATGTTGCGTCTGCTGCCGCCGCCGCCAACACAGTGAACGACCGCAGTAGTGCAAGTACTGGCACTGAGCTGGATACACAGGCCTAGTTTGCCTTTTTCCAGAGGATCTACTGTAAGAAATTGTATTGTTTTGGAGAACAAGGATTAGTGTTGATAATGTCCAATTATTGGTAACATCGCATCGAAACTCCCTTCACGGAAATTGTCATCACAACTGAACCATTTGACCTAGAGAGCTCTACTCAACACCAGTCTACAGATACGAAACAGGGCTATGTTTTGAGATGTGTGTGAATTCTATAGCAGTTATCCCCTCAGACCCGGTAGGGCTCTGATGCACCCATAACAAACGCGGCCCGCAGAACCCGGTAGGGCTCTGAGGCTCCAGCAGTTTGAAAGCCTGTAAGCTTGTTTTAAAAGCCGTCCGTCCGACGCATGTAAACAAAAGCCGGTTGGACCGACGCCGCGCATCTCCGACCACAAGAAGGAGAGGCGTCGCTTGTTCTTGTGTGGCTGTGTGTTATTGTTTAGTATTGAAAAGTGGCTGATATGGCTGACATCACCACAAAGTTCTCTCCACGGAAATCATCATCACAACTGAACCAGTTGACTTAGAGAGCTCTACTCAACGCCATTCTATAGGTACGAAACACATCTACGCATGGGAATGCGGAAGCAGTCAAAATAACAAAGATACGGTAGCCTAGGCGTAGAAGTTTTTCGGCCAAAACCCCCGGGTTTCGGGGAATATTTATAGAATGCGTAGCCGGTCCTGGAGGGTTAAAATGACAAAGACCGGGCTAGCCTATTACAACGTTTTTCGGCCAGATCTCCCGGGTTTCAGGGCTATCCTATAGAAGGCGAGACCGGTCTGTGAGGGTTAATCTGGTTCCCAAGCAAACTAATCGCACACATAACAACGCACTATCGTCACGTTTAAGGAATTAGTCAATTTGGGTAACATTTAATTAAAGTTGTGCTTCGTTATAACGTTAATAAAACAAAAATGAGTACAATACAGTGAACCCTCATAATTATGCGGGGGATGCGTACTGCGCTGTCGGCGCTTTGTTTTATTAAGTCGAAAAGAAAAGTAATATATAGTTTCATACATAGTATCAAGCAAGATAGTTCAATAGCTCATATACATATTATGGAATTGGCTTCACATCATTTAGCCAAGGGAGAGCAGTAAGCTTTGAAACGACTTTCGAGATACAGTAAGTACATACATACATACATAACATTTTAAGACTGAGTGTTCCACACATAAGTGCAGTTTCAGTCTCTTGTCCTAATGGCGGCGTTCCAGGCAACCCTGTTAAGGGCTGCTTCACTTGTCAAGTTCTTGGATTTGAGATCGGCGCGCATAGTCCGATCCCAGGTCTTCCTCGGTCCACCCCTTGGTGCAGCTCCCTCCACAATCACAGACCTGCATTTTGTCAAGTGTAAATAAATAAATAATCTCACCTAACTCTTGAACAAAGACAGATTTTACATTTCCGATTTTGTTTGGTCAATAAAAGATACATGCAATAAAAAACTAAGAATAGTCTTTTAATAGATTCATAATATCCTGCTGTGCTTTATAGATACATAATAGTTGGTAGTACTGTATATTAATTGTGTTTGCATAAATAGATATGTTTCTACCAAAAAAAAACACATTTGTGAATGGAGTGTCATATAAAACGAAGCTGGTTACATATGTTGCCAAGTAAATTACCACTTGTCCTATGGTTAGTGTCCAAAGCGACCCTTCTCCATCTGGTGATCACCACAAGAAGCTTGACTGTAGGGCTTCTAATTAGCTCCTAAATTTTGACATCCAAACTACTGCTTCACGTTGGTTGTGTTCGCCAATAATGAATGTCCTTTCTTTATTGGTGAGTTGATTTTAGGTATTCCTCTGCCAACAATCTCCTTGAAGCTGACTTGTCAATGCAGACTCTACCCCTTCCGAAACCCTCCTGCTCCTCACCTTATTTATAGCTTGTCTGTTATTGCTCTTACATACACTTATCAAGGTATGCTACAGTTGGTGCAGTAGAAGCTGTTATAGGTAGTACCAGAGAACTTGACAATAATCTTGACCCTTCACTTCTTATAACTCAAAATGAATTAAAGCAATCGGGCTGACGTTTCTATCATTTGAGAAGAGTCCACCAGGAAATAGGCTTAGATATTTACAGCCAGTTTGCTCTAGGCCCTTTTTAGTTACAGAGAGGTCAGGGATCAAGATTATTGTAAGTTCGCTGGCGCTACGTATACCACCCCATGACTCCCTTTTTTGACTCGCACTTTTAGCTGGGAAACAACAATATTCATATGAAATTAGTATGTATTTGAATTATAGCAGAAATCACCCCAATAATTTGTAGCCTTCCCTTTCGATATGATCACACTTTCAAGATGTTCTGGCTACTGGTGCCTGGGTACACAAAATAGTCATGATTTATGGCTCCTGCCAACAGATGCATAATGGATGAAATGGATTGCCCAGGTGCATCCACAATTTTCCTTGATAAGCATATCTTCCTCCTTTACAGCCAAAGTATTTGTTCTGAAACTCAGTGGTCTGGTTAAACTACTGTATTAAAAACAAAAAAATTGCTTTCTTCTCGGTGTGTAAAGGCTTGGGTCCACTAGAAACCGTGTGGTAGCATTGCAAAGGATGTAAAATAAGGGGGGGGGGGGGGGGGGCACTGAAAACTTTGAGTACTCTGAAGCATTGAGGCCCAGACTACCCTCGGTGTTAATCTCTGACCCACACGGCCACAGTTGAGCTGGTAGACTCTTCCATATTTTTCTCTGGGTCCAATAATAGTTTTCATAAATATATTGTATCTTCATTATATACCGTACAGTTAACAGTGCGAGTCAAAATGGGGTGTCGGTGTCCATTGCTATGCTATCACACTGTTCCAAGTGAAGAGAAAGAAAGTATTTTGGAGGAAGATGTGCCTGTCAAGGAAATTTGTGGGCATACAGGGCAATCCATTTCACTCATTACGCAAACAAAAATGCATCTGTTGGCAGCAGCCGTGGTTCATGACTCTTGAAAATGCGATCATGTCGAAATAGGAAATTACAAATGATTAGAGGTGAATTTCTGTTTCAATTTATTTATATACTGATTTTAGATCAATTTTTCCCCAGCTATCAGTGTGGTTCAAAGGGGGGTGTCAGAGACCGATATCTGCTACTACTGCGATGACTGTGAGTAGACTAACCTCCCTCCAGCTCTTACAACTCTTACAATCTTCTCTACAACTCTTACAATCTTCATTACAACTCTTAGTAATAATAATGGACTCTACTATCGTTTGACACCCTGACCACACCATGATCTTCCACGACCCCCTCCCCATTTCATGTCCCACCACCCCATTCATGTCCCTCCACGACCCCCTCCCCATTCATGTCCCACCACCACCACCCCATTCATGACCCACCACCACCACCACCCCATTCATGTCCCACCACCACCTCCCTATTCATGTCCCTTATTCTACAACCTGAAACATGCTCAGTCTTCCTCCCTCTCATTTTCTTTGCAGCTTTATTGTATGATTTTGGATCCCTCGGAAACTGTTCACTAATCTTCTTACTGTATTTATCGTCTGTCTTTCATTTAGCCTCATTAAGCTTACTCTTTACTCTGTTTCTAATGCTTATATTATTGTTTCCTTGGAGGCTTGTGTCTCTATAGGTAGAATAAGTGCATGTTTACTCCCTAAGATTATGAGAATGCTCAATTAAAGTCCTTATTAAACAAAGGGACACCTACAAAATTTGAATTTTGCTCTAAGAGTCATATGAATTGTGAAATATATTATTCTTTCATATAATTCTAAGTTAATAGAACATAAGTATTAGGCTATTATTGTACATCACTATCATAGGTAACAGTAAAAAATCACCCCTTTGGTGCATTCTCCTTTTTTCTTTATATTTGAATGGTCTTATAATAGATACTACACCTACACCTTACTGGTAATATATTACAGTACAAGAACATAAGTAAAAGTTCACCTTATGGTGCATGTATTAATGGATTTAAAGATCTACGAAATATACCACATAGGCATTAATTTATTACAATACTATAAGCTAAGTACTATCATGGTAACACAATGTTTTATATTCAAGGTGAACGGTGGGACACCAAGAAAGTTTGTAATATCTGTGGGAAAGTACTCTCGCGGGGTGACAAACTCAAGAACCACATCCGAACACACACAAACAATTACCCCTTCCACTGTGACACCTGCGGCCAAGGGTTCCTGCGGTCAGAGGGCCTGCGTGTGCACACCAGGGTACACACGGGAGAACGACCCTATGGCTGCATCGTCTGCGGCAAGACATACACGAGGAAAGATAAGCTCACCAGACATGCGATCGTGCACACGGGTGAAAGACCGTTTGTCTGTCCGCACTGTGGGAAGACATTCACACGGAAAGACAAGATGCAACGGCACGAAATGATACACAAGGTAGACAAACCATTCACATGTGTGCCGTGCAACCTGGAATTTGTGCGTCAGGAAACGTTTAATGCCCACATGGAGCGAAAGCATCCCGAGCGCCTCCCATACACGGTCGTGCAGCATTCCCGCGCCAACAGCCCCGGCTACCATCCACAGGGATTAAACCTCGCCCCCGACAGTAAAAGCTCTGGGGCATCCAAGACCCATAGCAGTAAGCTACCGGTACCCATCATCACCAGCACACCTTCTATCGGCAGCCATATCAGCGCCCTATCAGCCCTACCGAGCAGCACCAGTATCCTACCTAGCGGCTCCCATCTCAGTTCCTCGCTCCTGGCCCCCACGTCGCTCCTCACCTCCTCGGCTATGGCTAGCAACATGGCTCTGCACGGGAGCACCATCGCACATCACCACCTCTCCTGAAAATATCATTACTAATGTTATTCCTCTTGTGGGTGGAAAGACGACTAATCATTATTGGTTCTTGGTCGACTTAACCAATAAACCATTTCAACCAGATCTCAACTAGGGCCAACTAAACCAGTGCCAATTTAAAGATATATCCTAATTTACCCTATCCAAACCTACCAGGAATGGTTAAGTTTGCACCGGTTGAGATAGTAGACCATTTCAACCCGTAGATCTCAACCAGGGCCAACTAAACCAGTGTCAATTAATAGTACTAACCTAACCATACTGAGTTTATACTGGTTGAAATAGTCTTCTGGTTAAGTAATCCATTCACCATCATTGTATATTTCAAAATAATGTATAGCCTCTGAGCATGTAATTTTAGGTTTTTGTGATACACTAGAACCCACATTTAACAAAATAATGCAAGCACAAGGGGCTTGTTTGTTATGGAAAGATTTTTGTAGTATCTACATGTTTGACAGTACCCCCTATTTAGTAAATCAAATACAGTAAAGCCCCCCTGTCCCTGTCCGGAAGTGTGATGCCCCTACAGTACCTTATTTTAGGGGAGCTTCGTTCAAAATTATAATGTAAAACTTGCCAAATAAACAAACCAAAACTTAGACAAACACAGTAATAAGACAAAAAAACTTATCCAAATTGCTGTGTGGAAACAACGCAAAATAATAATTCTGTATAAATTGTGTTCTTTTATTTAATAATTTTCATTTTAGTAAGCGTTGTTTCCACAGCGATTTTGATAATTTAATTTGACTTTATATTGTCCTTGTCCCAATTTTGGTTTGTTTAGTTTGCAAGTTTTACATTTTAATAAATAAAAGAACACAATCCACCACATAGGGTATTACTACATGTGCAAGTTAACTTGCAAACTTGCAACATAAACAAACCGAAACTGACACAACACAAGATAAACGCAAAGGAACTAATCAAAATCGTTATGTGCATGTCTGGACTGACTGCTGTACCATTAAAATGTAATACTTGCAAACTAAACAAACCAAAAGTGGGACAATACAAGATAAAGGTAATGTAACTTATCAAAATCGCTGTGGAAATAACGCTTTAATCAAATAATAAAAATTGAAATAAATGAACTCAAAATCACCACATAGGGTGTACGGTCGCGCTAATAAGTCATGTCTCAGCTGTCATTACGTTTGGCTTGCTCTGTGCTGTATTAATGTCTGTCAGATGTTTAATAGGGTGGGTAAGTGTAGGACATGTTTGTATATTTCACTCGATAAGAAAAGCTTAGATATTGCTGATGCCAATTATTGATCAAAACATACTTGGTGCCGAGACATCACTTATTAGCGCGACTACAATACATCACTGTATGAGCAAATAAGGGGTAATATCAAATAAGGGGTAATAGCAAATAAGGGGTAATAGCAAATAAGGGGTAATATCAAGCATGTTTATTTAATATATACTAGATATTTTATTTTATTTAGAATGCAAGTGTACAGTTGAGATATATCCTTAGATGTTGGTTCTACTGTTGATACTTATTTTAATTAATAGACTCTTAAGATACCCTTTAGACTATTTCTTATGCCTGTAGCCAAGACATTTGTTTCTTAACCCCCTATGTACCGGCGAAGTCTTTTTCACTATGTTCTGGCGACTATATAGACGATTATATTCATTTTAGGAAGGATTTCTAGCAATTATAAGGCTTTGAACTACAGTATCTCAATCAACCCTTGTAACTACCACAGATCTTTCCTAAGTAGCAGCTACATAAAATCATCTAAGTTTAGCTAGAATTAAATATTATAATGTAAAACTTGCAAAATAAACAAACCACAACTTGGACGACGCAAGCTAAATGCAAAATAACTTATCAAAATCGTTGTGTGGAAATAACGCTTTAATTAAATACAATTTTGAAATAAATTGACGTCACCGGTACAGAAAGGGTTAACCCCTTCTGTACCGACGACATCCTTTTAATTGTATTCTTTTTATATTTAGACAATTTTGTGCAGTTTAAGAAGGATCTGTGGTAGTAAAAAGGGTTAAGTGAGTGAGTGAGGAGCAACTCTCAGCACCACTGCTCTTCATATCATCTATTGGCTCTCTACGTTCCTCGCCGCTACGGGGAGGATCCCCGACCTCTGATAACCTTCCTGCAGCTTTTGCTTCTCATCGTTCTTCGTCTTCTACACACTCCTCACCATTTACACTAAGTCTGCTAGAAATCGTGCCCCCTCGCCATGAACCTTTAGTCTTTTACTACTTGCGCAGTTATCTGGGGACTACATCCCTGTGGTCATTGTGCATCGTTGTGAAGAAGAAGAGACGTTAAAAAGACGTCGCCGGCACAGAGTAGGTTAAAGTGTGAATGACTCTTACGTGAACAAGGTATTATGTAGATGACTAAAAAGGAAACGCTGCTTAACGACGCGGTAACCCCTTCAGTCAGACAACACCATTTTCTTTACTATATTAGCCCTTTCAAGAGCCAATACGCATTTCTTTTCTGTTTTCCGGCTTTTAGTAGACCGTTTTATTCAGGTTAGGAAGGGTATGTGGAAGTCTGAGGGTTGTTGTTCCCCAGGCTGTCTGGCCGAACAGCCCCAAGGTCTCGAGCAAGGCCAAGGCCATAAATGAGCGCCCCCACAAAATCCTCCCTGCTTACCACTAACAAAGCCCGGGTGACCGAAGCCACTCCAAGGCGGGGAGCTGAGGAGGGTGCGGAAACGCCCGGGAAACCAAAGCCCCACCCAAGGCCCTGTGCCCCTCAGCAATTATGAAGGGAAAGTTGAGGGGTAAGGGAAAAATGTGACGCTTTGTCTCCGAATCTGCCAACTTCTAGGTTGGCAGTAGGGAGGTCAATCCACGGAAAAGATGCCGCCACTTGAGATCTAGAAGATATATAAGTAAAAGGAACAGTCAGAGTAAGCTATGGGTATGGCAGAGATCGCTCAGTTCTCACTCGGATAGACCAGCCCATCACCACATGACTAGAACCCAATCCTCTCAGCATCAGCTAGGAAAGGCCCTAGAAAGCCGCCTTTGGCGGGGGGATAGCTCCCCTATTTCAACTCCTTTCGGGGTTGGGCACCCGCCAGTCTGAGGGTTAATTGAGATAGCCTTTGCCCTTTAATTTTGTACAGGTCCTTCCTAAGCTGTGTAAAATCGTCTAATGGTAGCCAGAATACATTGTCAAAACACGCCATAATCTTCAAAGGGTTAACTCTTTCGATGCGGTTGACATCTTTTCTAGTTTAATGATCTGTGGTAGCTATAATGATTCACTTAGATAGTTTCTAGCCTTTTAAATTGCTGGAATGTAGCATTTTAATTGCTGTAGGGCACCCTTCTTAAACAACAAAATCGTCTAACAGTAGCCAGAACAAAATAAAAAGGACATTACCCAAAATCCTTGCAGGGTTAATGCTACCACCAGATGATTTTTCTGGACTTAAACCCGTGTCTCACGGTGGCGACTATCCGATATTCTGCTCAGAGTCACTATATCATATTCAAAATTCTAAATAAATTGTTACTCGATTAATGCTACTTCCAATTTGATTTTATCTTGGGGACAAACATCTAGAATCATGAATAAATAATCTAATCAATGAATTTCACTCCGAACACCAAACACCTCCCACAGAATTTCATACTATCATCATCAAATCTGACGCCTCGCTTCCAGAGGAAGCGCCCCAAAAGGGATGGTCATGGCAGAAACTGCTTCCAGGCTCCTAGACATGCCCCGACTGACCCACTCCACAGTGACATTTCCACTAAGTGGATTATGACCCAGAGCAGTCCCTCAACCGGATGGCAGTTCCACCAATGTTTTGCTTTTTTATTTACTCCAGTGGGGCCCTGGCTGGAAGCATACCAAGCACAGGAATATTCTGAAGATAGGAACCAGTGGTCCACTGCTCCAGAAGCCGATTGCACTACCAAAGTGGCGGGCAGTGTGGTCGCCGCATCCCTACGCCAGGGAGAGAAAGGCCAACTTGTGCCAGTGGGCACACTAATGAATACATGGGGTACTCCAAATTAATGAAAGCTTGTGATCCTCCCATACATTAAAATCTAGACTACTAATGTTTTGCGGATACAAGGCCTCTGGTACAGATTATGGAATACATGTGCCCTTTTGATGCCACCTATAGAAAGGAGCTCTAGCAGTCAAAGGGTTAGCAAATACAAGTAACCCATTCTGTACCAGGGCCGTTCTTTTAACTTTGTTCTGGCTACTAATAGACAATTTGACTCAGTTTGAAAGGGCCACCAGCAATTAATAGGCTTCAAACTATCTTACTTTCCCCTTTTTTCTACCACAGATCCTTCTTAAACTGCAGCAAGTCATCGAGAATAATAATTAAAAAGAAGTTGCTGGTACAGAAGGAGTTAATCTTCAATCTTTCAATTGTCCTTCCTAAGTTGAAGAAAATTATCTAGAGTTATCTATCATAAATTATAATTTTCTGATTGAAAGGGTTGAGAAGCAGCAGCAAGTGAAAGTGTTTTTTATTATATAACTATACTGTACTCTATTTTTTCCAGCTGATGGTAAATTGAATCTCTTCGTATCTGATTTCTCGATTCTTGATGGAAAAATATGTTACTGTTATGTCTCTGCGTTCTAGTATTGCTAAGTTTTCATAATTAGCAACATATTTCGCCATAAAAACACGTGGTAATAGCCGAGTAATCAGGACGGCGAGATACCAATTTACCCTCCGCTGGAAATAAACTCAGGCTATAGTTGAATATCTCAGTAACAATAATTGCAGCATGTGTTCGCTGGTCAAGAATGAAGTGTAAGTAATTCTACTGCTATGTACATGGTATAGATCCTGTAGTAACTAACTATAGGATCTCTAATACAGGGTGGTCCTCAGATTTTCAGCATAAACCTCCAAAAAATTGCTAACCAACAACAAATTATATCCCCTTGGCATTATAAATTACCTTTATAGTTATTAGCACTCTTGAATGGTACATATTTTCACTGACCCAATGACTGCTGTATTGTACGGTCGCGCTAATAAGTCATGTCTCAGCTGTCATTATGTTTGGCTCGCTCTGGGCTGTTTTAACCCCTCAGACCCGGCTATGTATTCCATACCGAAACCCGGGGGTTTTGGCCAAAAAACGTCTACGCCTAGGCTACTGTATCATTGTTATTTTGACTGCTTCCGCATTCCCGCACATCCCTAAATGTAGATGTGTTTCGTACCTGTAGAATGGCGTTGAGTAGAGCTCTCTAATTCAACTGGTTCAGTTGTGATGACGATTTCTGTGGAGATAACTTTGTGGCGATGTCAGCCACTTTACAGTACTTTTCACTACTTAACAATAACATACAGGCACACACGAACAAGGACGCCTCTCCTTCTTGTGGTTGGAGATGCGCGGCGTCGGTCCAACCGGCTGTTGTTTACATGCGTCGGACGGACGGCTTTCAAAACAAGCTTACAGGCTTTCAAGCTGCCGGAGCCTCAGAGCCCAACCGGGTCTGAGGGGTTAATGTCCGTTAGATGACTTATCAAAATCACTATGTGGAAATAATGATTTAGCAATTATATTATGAATTATATTATGATATATGAATTGACAAGCGTTATCCCAGAGAGTTATAATTTCCGTTATGTTATATATAATATAATTTAGATAATATTGGAGAAATATAAGCACTCTTGGGTAGTACCAATTTTCACTCAGCCCCATATATTAAAATGTGGAACTGTCTTGTTAATAAGATATATAGATCAAATTTCCTTTAAAGCAAAATGTGATACAACCTGTATTCCCCAACGAAAATGAAAAAGTATTTCCGTGTGTCATAATGTAATTTATCAATCATCTCTCCATCTTCCAACACTTATACTACACAATCTTTCCATCTCAACAGAGTTCTAGACCCCCCTTTCCAGATTAATGTGTATACTTTGTAAATGAAAACTTGGCATTAATATGTTAGGGAGGACCATATGCTTTCATTAGTTTATTCAAGTACTGTACATTGGGGTTTGTAATGAATGATTAATGTTAAGAACGGGGTGTTACTTATATTTGTATTATCACCAACCCACCAATGAACTTGCAAATAAACATAATTAATGAAATCAATGAAACTAATGCATACATGTGGTACTCCACAAATTCGACCCTAGGATACTCACACCAAAATAAAGCGCAATAACCATTACGCTATCAAGCCAAGTATTCATAATAAACAACATATTTAGCTACAGTATACAGGCTTTGTAATAGCTGAATAATGAAGGTGAATATACAGCACGATTATTGGGCGCCAGCTTAACCCATTCAGTACCGGTGACATCCTTTTTATTATATTTTGGCAACTCTTAGATTTTTTTTTTTAGGAGTTGGTAACACTCCTCATGGTCCCTCTCAGCTCCTCCGGGCTGGCTGGCTCAGTTACCCACCATCTGGGTGGGTGGATGACTCCGTTGTCGACACCTGCCAGGGATGTAACACAGCACCCCATACCATTAAACACATCATAGAAGACTGCATTTCACACAACCACTTACGCCAACAACACAATCTACACTCAATGAGAGCTCTGGGGGAAAGCCCGATCGTGGCCATGGCCTTTCTCAGGGACTCGGGGCTGTTCGGCCAGGCAGCTTAGGGAACAACAACAACAACAACCCACCATCTCTTGAGCTACGAAGGTGTTGTCTCGTTGATTATGGCAACAAGTCTGGTACTGGAGGGTACACTTTTATCTACTATGCCATGGTACAGTAGCGGTTAAATAATCCTTTTAGTTACCATATATCATTCCTAAGCTGCACAGAATTATCTAAATTTAGCTAAAATTAAATTAAAAGACATCGTCGGTACAGAAGGGGTAAAAAAACAAGGCTATACAGTACTGTGTGAGATTAATGAACTTTTATCTTACTTGTCATATCAGAATACAGCCATGAGGAGTGAGTCCAAACATCAATTATAATACCTTATACAGTATGCCAATTAAGAGAGTTTATATATCTTTAACCACTTCTATACTGCAGCATCTTTTTTTTATTTTCTTCTAGCTATGTTTAGATGATTTTGTGCAGCTTGAGAAGGATCTGTGATAGTAAAAAGGGTTAAGAGATAGTGTGTAGCCTTTTAATGGGTAGACATCCTTCCTAAGCTGAATAAAATTGTCTAATAGTTGCCAGAATATAATGCAAAATACATCACCGGTACAGAAGGGGTTAAGGGCATACTGTATTTGTAATTATTTTTGCTCATTTATATATTTTGTTATCATTTTGTTTTAGTTTCCTCCCTACACCATCAAGCTTAAATAATACCCCCCTCCCCCCCAGACCCTCCAAGATTAATTAAGGCTGGTTTCTCATATAATACAGGCTCGCCATCGCTCGCCAGGAAAATATCGACACCTAGATTACACAAAATGTTTTAACACTCAAGCCGCGGGGCCCAACATGTCGAGTGAGAGAATCATGGCCATCCCTGCGGGGCCCGACATTAATCGGGCGGGATTTTGAGCCCATTATCGGCTCTGAGAGAGAGTCCGCGCGTTGGGAGGACGATAGGCGGGCTCTGACCGCTCGGCACGGACCCAGTGCCACGACTGACAGTATCTCCGCACCATTCCACGCCCACGGCCTCGCGAGACCAGGTAAAAACTCGGTAAATTAACATATTTTAGGGTTTTTCCCCTCGTGTTGCGCATCGCTACAGGATAACCCGTGGTCGTACAAGGATGATTCTGGTGTCATTGGAAAGCTCTATTATCGCCCTTTCACGGATACATTATTGTATTACGCTCTGACTCTTGTTTATGCATGAAAAAGAGCATGGAATGAAGCTCGTTTAGGGTAAATATGCCCGCCAGGCAGGTAGTAGAAGTTACAAACATCCCCGTTGGACAGGGGTTAATATTGACAAAGAAATTGGGCGAAAGGTCTTAAAATCGCCAAACTAATGAGCCGAACGTCATCAAATCTGAAAACTAATGAGGCTAAACATGAGGAAGAAGAGGGACCAGAAAAAACGACCCATCTCCCCTTAAAGCTATTCTCAGTTTGTGTTTAGCTGGTGTAAAATTGAATCCCTTAACAGCTGACTTCTTGATATTTATTGGATACAGTATATATAAAACTGCTATGTCTCTATATTATATTAATGCCAAGTTTTCACACTTGACATCATGTTTTGATGTAAAATCTACATTTAGCTAAGTAAAGAAGATGGAGACATGGCGATTTACCCTCGGCAAAAACAAAACGGCAGACTATGCTAATATGGTGTAAAGTCACTCAGGCCGCAGCGCTCCAGTCTGACCGCGGCCCACTTGAGTTTACGATAGTATTCCCCGGTTATCCCAAGGCCAGCTGTTATTTGCCCCTTGCTGGTAATATACTGTACATGATGATGACAATAAAGCCGGTATCACACGAGAGCTTTAATAGTCAACATTCAATGATCAAAAAATGTCTGACATTTCTGAAGTATTTTGCCCTGGTATAAAAAACTAGACTGGTGATACATGAATTTAGATGACAGATATACTGTATTTTAGATATTTACCTCGTAAGCTCGTGTGATACCGGCTTAAGTCGTGGAGGTTGTTTATTACGGCCAGCTGTTTGGGTGGCCCGAGCTTCACGCAGCCCAATAGGACTACGGCCTGAGCGCCATGGGACCGCCAACACAAGAGTAGGCCTATAATGGTGGCAGTGAGAGAGTTAAAAGTAGGAGTAGGAATATTTTGTATCAAAATCTTTTAGTAACTAGGGAGTAAGAGAGAATGGGATGACATGTAAGCTATAGAAGGCTGCTGCATTAACCCTTTCAGCACCTTGATGCCTTGTTTACCTTAGATTATGGCTCACATTAGACCATTTTATGCCGTTTAAGAAAAACCTGTGTTATTTAGAGGGTTTATTGAGATACTATTTGCCTCTTTTGAGCCACTTTGGTGGTGCAATCAGTTTCTGGAGCAGTAGACCACTGGTTCCTTTCTTCAGAAAATTCCTGTGCTTGGTATGCTTCTAGCCAGGGTCCCATGGCGGTCGGGCCGCCGCCCATGTAGTGTTTACATTACTCTTATGCTGGCAATCACGTTCTCGTATATTTTGACTGCCATGGGATACAGTAATGGGTTGAGGGGGTGACTTATTATCATCATCATGTATATTGCCAGCAGGAGGGCAAATAACAAGTACGCCGCGGCCCAACCGACTGTACACCCACTGGGGTAAATAAAATAGCAAAACAGTGGTGGGACTGCTCTGGGTCTGCTCCTTCAGTGTTAATGGTCATAATCCACTTAGTGGAAATGGCACTGTGGAGTGGGTCAGTCGGGGCATGTCTGGGAGCCTGGAGGCAGTTTCTGCCATGGCCATCCCTTTTGCGGCACTTCCTCTGGAAGAGGGGCGTCAGATTTGATGACGATTTGAGTCCTAGAGGTAGATTATTAAGTATTTGCCCCTTTAAGTCCTAGAGGTATATTATTTGTTCAAAGTTGTGATCTAATGGTAACCCCCCCCCAAAAAAAAAAAAATCATCGTGCTGAAAGGGGTAAGACCTGTTTTTGTATATAAGGTAATACAGTGCTATGTACTGTATATATTTCCAGCAATGCGTGCTGCTACATTATGTTAAACCATTTCAGTACCGGTGGCATCCTTTTGATTATACTCGGGCAGTGATTAGATGATTTTATGCAGCTTAAGATGGCCTGCTAGCATTAAGATGGCTTCAGACTATGTCAACCAACACTTTTTACTACCACAGATCCTTCTTAACCCCTACTGTACCAGAGGGTATTACTATAAATGTAACCTACAGTACCAAGCAATGTCCAAAATGGCTTCAAAGTCGAGAGAGAGCATCCTCTCGCCCCGAAAGCTGGACGAGTACTGAGCCAACTCGCCTGTGGGACCTTAGATACACTCTGAGAAGTGTTGCCAAGGTCTCAAAGCAGTGTTTACAAGTCATGGTGCCAGGTACCGCTCGGTACAAGGACCGATTATTACGGATGTACGTCGTACGGTGCTGGTACTGGCGATTGACCTTTTTTTTACTGTCGGCCAACGTACGTCGGTGGTACAGAAAGGGTTAAGCTGCATAATATTGTCTAAACATAGTTAGAATAAAAATATAACCCACGTCGCCGGCACTCAAAGGGTTAAATCGTTTCAGTACATTGGCGTCAGTTTGATTTTATTCTGGCTAACAGCAGACGAATTTACTTATCTAAGGAAGGACCGCTAGAAATTAAAAGGGGGCAAAAGCTATCTCAGTTAACCCTTTGACTTGCACAGATCCTTCCTAAGCTGAATATAAGCGTCTAATGCTAGCCACAATGAAGTGATAGAATGCGTCATGATATACCGTACTGAGAGGGTTAATGTTTATCATACCGGTATTTTGTGAATCATATCTTAAATTATGTGCGATTGGATGTATATGTGTGTGTATTCTTTTTTATTTTATTAATAGAACTCTGTTACACACAATATTTGAAAATAAATAGTACCCTAATGTCATGTTTTCTTAACCTAGGAATTGCGACATTCCTTTCGGAAGGCACGGTATTTAAACGTATAAAAAAATAACTTCAAATACTGTGCCAGTGCCGGGAAATGTCTCAAAATTGGGTGACACACAGAAAACAGTAGTATCTCCGTATACCACATCTTCCACTTCTCCCTTCCTTTATGCCCTCCCCCATCCATCCCTCCCTCAACTTGACCTTTTATTTACCCATTTATTCGCAGTCCGTGGGTTAAGATAAGATCGGGCAAACATTTTACTTACAAGATACCATGACACTGGCTGGGTTGATAGACCATAGGCTAGATACTTCAAACGTTTATGGTGCCTTTTATCCCTCTGATTGTTGTATCCTAAATTCAACCTAATTTTTCTAGCAATATTATTACTTAACGGCAAGTCAGAACTGGGTATTATAACTTATAAAAGTGGTAATAATAATAATATTATTATTATTATTATTATACTTGTCCGGGCGACCGAAGCTTCTGCCAGGTCTCGTGTCCCCAAGGAGGGGACGGGTTTGTTGTGACGGTTTGGCTCCCAGGAAAGTGCTTCCCACGGTCGGCAGTCGGCTGTCCTCTATTGATCGGCGAACTTGTCCCCGGCCGGGAGGGTCAGCAGCTCCGGGAAGTGGACCCACGGCGTAGACGCCGCTATACTAATTTCTCTCGCCGTTCCATCCTATCACTCATAGACAACACGCAGCTGCAGGCACGACCTCCCGAAATCCATCCTTCTGAATCTTACCTTCCTCGCGAGGACAGAGTCCACCTGGCCAGGCTGAGATGTGGGCACCATCCATCCAGCTCTTCTGAGCTATCAGAAGAGACTGGATGTCTCTGTCGACGACACCTGCCTGGGATGTAACACAGCACCTCATACTATTGGACACATCCTAGAAGACTGCATTTCACACAATCACTTACGCCAACAACATAATCTACACTCCTTGAGAGCTCTGTGGGAAAGCCCGACCGTGGCCATGGCCTTTCTTAGGGACTCGGGGCTGTTCGGCCAGGCAGCTTAGGGAACGACAACAACAACAACTTATAAAGAGTCTAGTTTTGCTGAGTATGAGCGTCGTAAGATAGGAGTAAGCTGTTAATTTATTGGTAAATTATGCCTCTCGCCTTGCTTTAGTTTATGGCATCTTTGAGTATCCAAGCCCTGGAAGAGTGCGAAGGGGTACAGTATTATGATAAATTATGGTGTATAAGAGTGGCTGGTGTGTGTGAATAAAGATTTATAACTACTTTGAGATGATTGGCTTATAGTACAGTAGCCTACTGTGCACATGTCGTACAGTAAATGTCTTGTTTTTTTGTAACTAAAGGATGCTATTTGAGTACAGCAACAGCATCCAATCAGTTTGAAGTAGAGTTCTCTAGCTCAAAGTGACAAGTAATGTACAAACTTGCCAGGTCAAGAAGAAATGGACTATAGTAGAGTACGGCCTTATTGGACTATCCTTAGTTGGAATTATGCAAGGCTGGTACATGTCATATTTGTAACATACAGTACTATGTGGTACCATCTCTGTAAATTGCTAACTGAATAAATATTATTATTATTATTATTATTATTATTATTATTATTATTATTACTGTCTGTAGTTAGGTGGACATAACTCAGTATAGTGTAAGGGATAGATAGAACTCTGCTGAGTAAAGGAGTCCAGGGATGGGATTGTGTTGCAAAACAGGTACCACATACCCTACGTAGAGGTGGTATACACTGGGAGAGCTCTGAGGAGAACTGATTATTGTAGTAGCGATAGAATAGCGAGAAAGATGCAACATTTCGGCGAAGAGAGTTGGTGAGTGGGCGGGAATTAATGATACGAAAGGCCTTCCTTTCTACTTTGTCTAAGAGTGTGGTGTGAGAGGATCCTCCCCACGCATGTGAACAATACTCGATACAAGGATGCACTGTGCCCATGTACAGAGCAAGAAGATGTGCAGGGGTAAAGAACCCCTTGAGGCGGTGGAGCACACCCAGCTTCTGGGAGGCATCTTTAGCAAGACTGGTAGTATGGTCCTTCCAAGTGAGAGCAGAAGAAAAGAGACACCAAAAATATTGAGAGAAGATTCGAAGGATTGATTTTTGTATTGTTAAAGAATATATAATACTGTAGGCCTATGTATATATATTTATTTATTATACTGCATATACAGCCCTCCCATATATTCCTCAGTCAAGTTTTGTTCTATAATCATAAGAAATTTGAGCTACATAATATCTTTTCACATTATAATCCCACATCATATTTAAATTCTCCCGCTTCTTCCTCTGTTCTTCTTGGTTAATTTATCCTTGTTCTATTCAGTATTGTAAATCCCATATCAACTCAGTCATATAGTTTCTAGATACACATTACCACCATAAATTGCTAGAATGTTGTATTTGTATTAGGTCTACAGAATTTGTATAAAGCGAAATGCATGTTCTTTGGTTCTTCCTCCCACGCCTTCCCAAAAAACCCTTTATAGGTATAATAAACCAACTCGGATGTGTAAACGACATTTTAAATACCTATGTCTGCGTTATGGCTACCACTTGTTGCTGTTGTTCACGGTTCTGAACGTAAATTTGATTAACAAAATGTACACCCAAAGTAATAAAATTACATTATTGACATAAAATACATACGTTGCGTGATTATTTATACGCAAAGTTTTCAATATGGCGGATATAGGGAAGGGGTTGGCCAAAGCTACGTACCCGAAAAGTTCAATTCTTCATTCCAAAAAGCATACTACCCAAGAACATCCCCTTAGCTAGGCCTCAAATGAACTGAATAGTCTAATGCTCGGTAATTCGTTTTAAAATTGCCACCAAACGCCTCTGCATCGGTGACA
Source organism: Paralithodes platypus (assembly GCA_032716605.1). Classification (NCBI taxonomy): domain Eukaryota; kingdom Metazoa; phylum Arthropoda; class Malacostraca; order Decapoda; family Lithodidae; genus Paralithodes; species Paralithodes platypus. The sequence goes on along the minus strand of CM064537.1, from coordinate 18,820,863 downwards.
TGATGACAGTCAATGTTGTCAATCTGTATATAGATTTTAGCGGTGTTTATACATATCTAGCGGAAATATATTTATCTAATGGTAGGAAATCTATTACTCTAAACTTATTTATGTGATGTTCGTCAACTTTATTTAAACATTCTATGGATAATGAGCGATACCATATACATTATTAGAGTATTTTATATCTAGCAACTTTTAAACGTGAATCTAGCAAAATTAGCAGTACTGTCTGGCGTCCCGTCCTTTCCAGTCAGGCAGTCAACAGGCGGCCATTTTGATCAACAGGTGAAGTTCTTTATGTTTTATGTTTGTACGTCATGTATTTGAGCTTAATTTAGTATTTTAGTTAGTGTACATGAAATACTATACACTAGCGCACATTGCATATGATTCATAGCCTCGCTAATAAGAGGTTTATTCACAAAAAGGGCGAAAATAGAATGGCCCACCAGCTTGGGACTGGTCAACGAGTGTTCCTGTAAGGGCTAATGTTGGGCCAGATTCCGTCTTGGTGTTCGTGTACTTTTCCTTGAAGGCATTGACATAAAGGGCTGTGACTTATTTTATGCTTTAACCCTACTCAGACCGTGGGAGGTGTGTAGATTTTAAGACAGGCCTAGGCTAATCAAATTGGTGACTATCCAACAATCTATAAATCCCCCCCCCTAGGCTAGGCCATGTGGGGGCAGTGGGGAGGGCTAGCCTATGAAGTTCAGGGAAAATGTGGAGTTAAAATGAAGAAATTACGATGAAAAACGTAATAAAATCAGGAAAACTGCCCTCTAGGTTTAGGCTAGGCTATAGGGATTTTGGTAAAATTCTAGTTTCACGTACACAGCGACAAAAGGGAGGCGCCGTTGTAAAGGCATAGCTTCCCGACCAACTATGAAGATCAGGGAAATTGCTGGGTAAAAGACGTAATATAATGATAATAAAATACTTTAACGACATTAGCCTAACCTAACAACCTTACCTAACCTAACCTAGTATTATGTAATAGCTATGGTGCCGCATATGGGGAATTTTTTTTTTTTTTTTTTTTTTAACAGTAGGCCTAGGTATAATTCCTTATAATGCATTTCCGCTGCTTTGGACATATATAGGAATTAAGTATGGTATATGACAACTCTAAAGTAGCCATAGACATTTATGAGTATGCTGTGAAAGCGAAACTAGAATTAAATCGGGATTTTCTATGAAAAATCATTGTCCAAAAAAGGCAGGTTTACCAAAATGAGCTTTTATAGGGAGAATTTCTTGAAAAATAGTGTAAAAACATAGATAGGCCTAGTCTAACTATATATCCTCTATGGGGAGAATTTATTTAAAAGTATCGTTTGGTGTGGAAAATTAACGGCAAGAATGTAGCCTAGTTACCGGGTGTACCGCCTGTCTTGTTTACACTACGCATCATGTTCCCCGTTCCCGTCTATTTTGACTGCCTTTGGATAAAAAAATACGGATACAGTAAGTTTCGTCACCATAATGAGCCACTACCATTTGAAGGGCGTTGAACCTTGATTTAAGTATTTATGGTTATAATTTGAAAACTTAATGATTGGTTGCCTATTTGTATTATGGGACGGTAGATATGTATCTGATATGGTTTTGTTAGATTCTGATATCGTTTGTCAGGTTGTCTTATATATAGACCTAATACGATACTCGCTGTCTCTTAATAGACGCTACCAACAATACAACCAGATCCACTTTTTCGTGTACGGTAGTAAAGTAGGCTAGGTTTAAGCCAGGGTGTCAAACGACGCTGTTTTCTTGAGTGATAATGCAAATGAACTTTTTGTATAATGATAACAGAAACTCCCCCAACCCTTTTTCTTTTTAAGAAACAAAAAAGGTAAATTGACATAGGCTAATTTTGGTCTCCATATTTTCCTTTTAGATTGCAGGAAATACTGTTTTATAGGCTACACCTAAATTCTCAAAAAAATCACGGGGGGATGCATGCCCCCAGACCCCCCCTAGAGCTCGCGCCTTCGCCGCTCCGTCGCGCTAGCCTATAATGATAACAAAATAATAAGCCATAATGATAACACAATTCATATTTTGTGGATTGACACCCTGGTTTAAGCGACCAAGAATCAAAATCGGTCTTCTCGTTCATCAGGCATACATTTCCACACTAATTACATCTCTAAAATATGTTAGTGTTCTCTATAATCATGTGTTGTGCATATTATAATAATGTAGCCTACCTGTTATGCCACGCTTTAGAGGAGCGAGGTATATATTCTGGTTACACTTCCCAGCTCTGGGAGTTGTGCAGTAATCGTCCAACTTAGGCTACTCTCGACTGGGAGAGGACTGACCTTAACTCTATCTACATCAAACAGATGACATACAATGCACAGAAACACGATGGTAGGTACAATGGTTTTTATTCACAACACTTGGATAGGCACACAGACATATAAATTATACAGAGGGTTGTTCAGCGGGACACTCGTACACAGGATAAATTGGATAAAATCAAGAGGCGGAATAAACCTATAACAAACAATCGTCCTAAAAGTACGGTAAATGGGTTAGCTTGAACACATGTAGGTCTAATTAGTTTATAAGAACACAGGATGATTGTAACTGGTAAATAAACGAGGAAATGGTAGATTCCCAAAATGATAAATACAAAGAGTTCGAATGACAAGCATAAATGCAACTCTTAACTCTGGAATTAAATACACTATAATGCCTAAGT
>CM064537.1:18788147-18813147 GCA_032716605.1 Paralithodes platypus | reverse complement strand
GTCCCCGTGGTTGTTTACTGTATATATGGATGGAGTTATGAAAGAAATACTATCAAGAGCAGTGGATGTTGGTGTATCGCTGAAAAGGGAGGGAATTGAGTGGAAGCTACCTATACTGCTGTTTGCGGATGATACAGTTCTGATGAGTGATAATGAATGGGAGTTGCAGGGTCTGGTAAATGAGTTTGGAACAGTGTGCGAAAAACGGAATTTGAAGGTAAATACGGGGAAGAGCAAGGTTATGGTCTTCGAAAGGGGTGAAGTCACAGAGTGTGAGGTGAAGCTGAACGGTCAGGCTATGGAGATCGTCAACTCTTTTAAGTATCTGGGCAGTGTGTTGAGTAAAGATGGGACTATGGATGAAGAGGTGCGGGAGAGGGTACAACAGGGGAAGAGGGTTGTAGGAACGCTAAAAGCAGTAACAAGAAATAGGGTGGTCAGTATGGAAGTGAAGAAGTCCTTGCATGACAGTGTGGTAATCCCGACACTGACTTACGGAAGCGAAGCATGGACGTTGGTTGAGAGACTCAGACCAAGAGTGAGAGCAGTGGAAATGAATTACTTAAGGAGTGCGTGCGGAGTTACATGGAGGGATAGACAGACTAATGAGGAAGTAAGAAGGAGGTGTGGTGTGGAGGTAGATGTGCTGGAAAGTGTGAAAAGGAACAACTTGAGATGGTTCGGCCATATGGAACGTATGGAAAGCGAGAGAATGACTAAGAGGGTGTACGAGAGCGAGGTGGAGGGGAGAGGTAGACCGAATATGAGGTGGAAGGATGGAGTGAGGAACTACATGAACGAAGGCGGTGCTGGTTGGGGGGAGGGGCGTCGACTGACTGGGGACAGAGGTGCATGGGGGCGGTTCGTTCGTGGCAACCCCTTCGGGGATCACGGCGTCAGGCAATAGATAGATAGATATATTTTTTTTTATATATATATATAATTTTTTATTTTATTTTATATATATATATATATATATATATATATACATTTTTTTTTTTTATATATATATATATTTGTATATTGTAGTATACAGGATTTGAGCCTAAGATCGTGTTATCCTGTCTCTCTGTCTACATTTATCCAATTTTGAGCAGAGTGAGCAGAGCGAGTTCTTTGACCTGAATGTTGGTTTGAAACAGGGGTGTGTGATGTCCCCGTGGTTGTTTACTGTATATATGGATGGAGTTATGAAAGAAATACTATCAAGAGCAGTGGATGTTGGTGTATCGCTGAAAAGGGAGGGAATTGAGTGGAAGCTACCTATACTGCTGTTTGCGGATGATACAGTTCTGATGAGTGATAATGAATGGGAGTTGCAGGGTCTGGTAAATGAGTTTGGAACAGTGTGCGAAAAAACGGAATTTGAAGGTAAATACGGGGAAGAGCAAGGTTATGGTCTTCGAAAGGGGTGAAGTCACAGAGTGTGAGGTGAAGCTGAACGGTCAGGCTATGGAGATCGTCAACTCTTTTAAGTATCTGGGCAGTGTGTTGAGTAAAGATGGGACTATGGATGAAGAGGTGCGGGAGAGGGTACAACGGGAAGAGGGTTGTAGGAACGCTAAAAGCAGTAACAAGAAATAGGGTGGTCAGTATGGAAGTGAAGAAGTCCTTGCATGACAGTGTGGTAATCCCGACACTGACTTACGGAAGCGAAGCATGGACGTTGGTTGAGAGACTCAGACCAAGAGTGAGAGCAGTGGAAATGAATTACTTAAGGAGTGCGTGCGGAGTTACATGGAGGGATAGACAGACTAATGAGGAAGTAAGAAGGAGGTGTGGTGTGGAGGTAGATGTGCTGGAAAGTGTGAAAAGGAACAACTTGAGATGGTTCGGCCATATGGAACGTATGGAAAGCGAGAGAATGACTAAGAGGGTGTACGAGAGCGAGGTGGAGGGACAGAGGGGGAGAGGTAGACCGAATATGAGGTGGAATGGAGTGAGGAACTACATGAACGAAGGCGGTGCTGGTTGGGGGAGGGGCGTCGACTGGCTGGGGACAGAGGTGCATGGGGGCGGTTCGTTCGTGGCCACCCCTTCGGGAATCACGGCGTCAGGCAATAGATAGATAGATCTACTGTAAGATATACTCTATGGAATGTAATTTAATTTTACCAAATAATATTTAGTGTTTTCAACACTAAATTTGTTTTATCAGACAACACAATAACAAAGTTTAATGGATTTTTCTTTGGCTTTTAGCCTACTACAGGTATTATAAATATTATTTGGTAAAATTAAATTAAATTCCATAGAGTATAATTATAATAACATTTTGTCCATACCATCTAAGCCTATTTTTACGCATATCCTCACTAGTACTCTCAATGCTTGATTACAGTACCATTACGCTCTCAAGACAGCATGTCAGACGATTAACTAGAATTGATTGTAGTTTTTCCTTGGACTTTGTTATGAAGTGTTTTTAAAAGTGTTTGTAATTTCAGATGACGACTACTGGAGCATGATGACAGCCCCCCTCCAAAGGTGTCCAGTACAGAGCTGACCCTCCCCTGATGCCACCCACCACCACCAATACCACAAACCACCACCACCACCACAGGGGAACGAGCCCCAGTCACAAGTTCTGCTGGGCCACCTAACTTCACACAGGTACATTAACTAGAAAATTGTTACAGTATCTTTTGCTGGGGATCCCAAATGGGCCTGGGTATTTGGGTTTTCTCGTGGGCAACCTAGATGTGTGTGATTTTGGGTTTTGTTTTGTGTTGGTTTTCTGATATGTTGTGATGTCCCTGTTCGGGCCATGTCTCGAGTCGGCCACACCCATAAAAAAAAGTGGGAAAACTGGGGCAAGTGCCAGAGTATATACATATGTGGTGGATTGTGTTCTTTTATTTCTAAATTATTATTTTACTTAAGCGTTGTTTCCACATAGCGATTTTTATTAGTTATTTTGTCTTTTTACTGTGTTCGTATACGTTTTGGTTTGTTTATTTTGCAAGTTTTACATACATACATTTCCGCACTTTAATTTGTTTTCTTCCTGAAAAACAAAAGTACTGTCAGTGGATCAACCTTTATTATGTTTGTCTGTAAAATGTCTTCCTATTATGCAATTTTAATTGTCAACTTGTTAATGAAAAATAGATACTTAAGTACCATAGTTTTCCCCAATTATTGAACAGTGTAATAATGAAACCAATGAAATTATATTGTAAAACTTGCAAAACAAACAAACCAAAACAGGAATGACACAATAGACAAAAGAACTTATATCAAATATCTATACATACATACTGTACATGCATACATACTGTAAATGGTAGTAATTTGTGATCTTAATTCTTAATTTGTGATCTTCGTACAACCGAAATTTCGCTGAATGGACGTTCTTAAGTCGGGGGTCAACTGTATGCGAAAACCCTAAGATGCGGCTGGGGGGTCGGAAAAAACACAAAATTCTCAATAAGTGTCTACAGTTCCTAATAAGAACATGAGAAAATGGGAGTCTGCAAAAAGCCGATCGGCCCATACAAGGCAGATCCCTGTCACACCCAACCCCAATTACAAGGGCCAATTATAGACCCATCTCACCTTGAGTACTGACCCCACCAAAACGGTCAGAGATTAACACAAGATTACGGGGGTCTGCTGAGCGCCAATTGGCCCACACCTGGTAGATCCCCCTCACACCCAACCCATCTCGTCCATATGCCTATCCAATTTCATCTTAAAGCTCCCTATCGTTCTTGATCCCACTATATCACTTGGTAGCCTATTCCACCCATCTACAACTCTGTTACCAAACCAATATTTGCCTATATCTTTTCTGAAACTAAATTTATCTAATTTGAAACCATTTGTACGAGTTATTTCGCCATCACTGAGCTTTAGTACATTTTCATGTCTCCTTTATTAATTCCACTAACCCACTTGAATACCTCTATCAGGTCACCTCTAACTCTGCGTCTCTCTAACGAATGTAAGCCTAATTTCTTCAACCTTTCTTCATACGGAAGATTTCTAATATTATGGATAATTTTTGTCATTCTACGTTGTACTCTCTCCAATGAATCTATGTCCATTCTGTAATAAGGACACCAAAATTGAACAGCATAATCCATATGGGGTCTCACTAATGACAAGTAAAGTTTTAAGATAACATCAGCAGTTTTGTTAACTCCTAGATATGAACCCGAGAATCCTGTTTGCCTTATTACGAACGCTTATACAATGTTTTCTAGGCTTCAAATCATTGCTAACAAACACACCTAGATCTTTCTCAGTCTGAGTTTTCTAATTCCATATTAGCTAGTTTATATTTAAAAAAATTATGCATCTTCCCTATCTTTAATACCTTGCATTTGTCAATGTTAAACTTCATCTGCCATTTTACTGACCATTCGTGTAAGGTATCTAGATCCCTTTGCAGACACTATATCTCTAACTGAATCAATTTTTCTCCCCATTTTGGTATCGTCTGCAAATTTACTTATCCTACTAGTTATACCTAAATCAAGGTAATTTATGTATATAATAAACAACAAAGGACCTAATACAGATCCCTGGGGGACACCACTCTTGACTGATCCCCATTCTGACTTAGTACCATTTATGCTGACTCTCTGCTTCCTACCAATTAGCCATGACCTAATCCATCCTAACAACGCCCCACCTATTCCATGTGCCTCAACCTTTCTCATTAATCTCTCATGAGGGACTCTGTCGAAAGCTTTACTGAAATCTAAATTAAAATGTAAAACTTGCAAACTAAACAAACCCAAATTGGGACAAGGACAATATAAAGTCAAATTAAATTATCAAAATCGCTATGTGGAAACAACGCTTACTAAAATGAAAATTATTAAATAAAAGAACACAATCCACCACATAGGGTGTACATTACTACATGAGCAAGTTAATCTGTTATATAATATCATATGACTTGTCATTAAGCATTTTGGGAGCCCAAAAGTGGTCATATCCGCCCTTTTTACCTAATACAGTACACGTGGACACCCATCATTTCACGTGGCACCAGATATCATAATTATGTTGATATTACTTACCACATAGACTTTATTTGAAACCATAGTCATATTTAGCATACCCCCAGTAATACAAAAAATATACTGTATATAATTATATATTAAAAAAAAAAAAAAAAAAAAAAAAAAAATTGGGAATGAGTCTGAGCAAATAGATAGATATAAATACAGTAGATAGACACTCATCGTCATTTTTCCGTGGCTTCGTCAGACGCAGCACTTGACTTGACTCTGTGGTGGATTGTGTTCTTTTATTTAATAATTTTCATTTTAGTAAGCGTTGTTTCCACATAGCGATTTTGATAATTTAATTTGACTTTATATTGTCCTTGTCCCAATTTGGGTTTGTTTAGTTTGCAAGTTTTACATTTTAATTGATAGTCCCGGGCATTCAATTCCTTCATCATTACCACCAGGCCCACCGTCCCTATCACTGAATGCACTAAAGGCCATAATATACACGAGAAATACAAGGTTCAGGCACAAATAAGCAAGTAAAAGGCGGGTGGACTTGAGAGCGTCTTGGCTAGTGTTGACGACATTAACCCATCGGATCCGGGGGGGGGGGGGGGGGCCTCATATGATCCCGATCGCTGTGTCCGGGGCTATTTTCGTACAGTCAAGATTCATAATTCAGTACCTACTTATTGAGACCACCTAGAGCAGTCAATATTTTTGCAAATTGTAGAACGTTTTGTTGTCTGTAGATTGCTGTTGAGATGACATCGCTACGACGCGTGGTTGCCGAGTTATGATGATTTTAGCCGCTCATTTTGCCTCATATGAGGCCTCCCGGATTCTTGCCAATATTTTTGTTTGCCTCATATGAGGCCTCCCAGATTCCGAGGGTTAAAGTTGGCAGCCGTAACTTGCGCAAGTGACGCTGGGATTTCGGATTCACCTGAGTCACTCAGATTTCGCCTCCAAACAAGAAACACCTTGACAATCTATCTATCGCCTGACGCCGTGATCCCCGAAGGGGTGGCCACGAACGAACCGCCCCCATGCACCTCTGTCCCCAGTCAATCGCGCCCTCCCCCCAACCAGCGTGTTCATTTTCCTCACACCATCCTTCCACCTCATATTCGGTCTACCTCTCCCTCTCTGTCCCTCCACCTCGCTCTCGTACACCCTCTTAGTCATTCTCTCGCTTTGCATACGTTCCATATGGCCGAACCATCTCAAGTTGTTTCCTTTTCACACTTTCCAGCACAATCTACCTCCCCACCACACCTCCTTCTTACTTCCTCATTAGTCTGTCTATCCCTCATGTAACTCATGCACTCCTTAAGTAATTCATTTCCACTGCTCTCACTCTTGGTCTGAGTCTCTCAACCAACGTCCATGCTTCGCTTCCGTAAGTCAGTGTCGGGATTACCACACTGTCATGCAAGGACTTCTTCATTTCCATACTGACCACCCTATTTCTTGTTACTGCTTTTAGCAGTTTTTATTTTAATGAGTTCTTTATATTAATTTGAACATTAACTTTTGATCGATTTCAAGTTTTATGTTTTGATTAACTTGCTCATGTAGTAATGTCCACCCTATGTGCTGGATTGTGTTCTTGTATTTATAAATAATAATTATTTTGCTTAAGCGGGAGACTCTTAAGAGTCGCAACTTTTGACATCGAAAAAAAAAAAACAAAATATATATTTTTTTTTTTATTTTTTATTTTTTTTTTGCCCCTGGGCCATGCAAAATCTCAGTCCTCTACCTCTTCCCCACTTTCCTCCTCTCCTTCAGTTATCACCTATTTTCCCTGGTCCCTTTGTATATTTTCGTGCTAACATTAGATGATATGTGTCATCACTGAAGCAGTACATAGAGAGAGAGAGAGTACGATGTGTTCTCAGTGCTTGGGGGAAATTGGCGGGAAAGATTGCTCACCCATCATTATACACTCGCGGGCCTATATATTTATTTTGACCATCCAAACGTTTTTTCACTCGTTTTTAATTGTTGTTTCTTATACCTTTATAATATAGGCGCATATGGATAAATATTAATGCTATTAATGCAACAATGAATATTATTGAGGAAAACACTCAATACGTCAGCACAGGGGGACGTTTCCAATTACCCCCATGCGCACTTCAGAGGTTAAGCATTGTTTCCACAGCGATTTTGATCAGTTTGTCTTTTTACTGTGTTTGTCCAAGTTTGTTTATTTTGCATTATAATTCCACATAGCGATTTTGATTGGTTCTTTTGTATTTACATTGTCTGGTCCCAGTTTTGATTTGTTTATTTTGCAAGTTTAACATTTGAATTATGATAAGTTGTCCATAATATGATGCAGACACATAGCAGTATCATATTTTTCCATCAAGAATCGAGAAATCAAGCGCTAAATGATTCAATTTACCATCAGCTGGAAGAAAAGTAATTATATGTTTATTTTGAAAGTTTGACAAATTGTGTTTTACAATTGTGTTCTTTTATTTAACTGTCTTGATAGCGTAATAGTTTAGTGCGCCGAATGTGGGTGTGAGTATCCTAGGTTCGAGTCCTTGGAGTACCACGTGTATTTGTCGATTTCATTAATTGAGTTTAGAAGTTGTTGTTGTTGAAGCCCAAGGAGCAAGGCCAAGGTCATAAAAATTGAAACGGAAACCAAAGCGAGCCCAGGTGTGTGCCCCTCAGCACTTATGAAGAGAAAGTGGAGGGGCACGGAAAGATGTTCTTTGGCCAATCTGGTAGATTAGGAGGTCAATCACGCAAGAAAGCCGTCACTTGAGATCGAGAAAATATATGTAAACAGTCAGAGTAAGCTATGGGTATGGCAGAGATGCTCAGTTCTCACTCTGATAGACCAGCCATCACCATTGAGTTTGTAAAGTTGGTTGTGAAAAGCTATGACAAAATTCATTATTTTATTTGCTAAGGTTGTTTCAAACATAGCAAATTTGATTAGTTCTTTTGCCTTTATATTGTCTTGGTCCCAGTTTTGGTTTGTTTATTTTGCCAGTCACAATTTACTAGATTAACTTGCTCAATGTAGTATGTACACTATGTGGTGGATTGTGTTCTTTATTTCTAAATGTTATTTTGCTAACCGTTGTTTCCACATTGCGATTTTTTATAATGCCTTTATATTGTCTTTGTCAAAGTTTTGGTTGCAAGTTTTACATTTTAAATTATATTATTATTAGAAATGATTATGTTTGATTGACTTAATATATACAGTATATTGACTAACCTGCCTTCGGGTATTTTTATAATGTGTTACTAACCGAGTGGTGACTGGCTGGGATATTTGGGCCTTCCCTACGATCTGTGCGGGTAGAGGCTTGACTTATCAGGTTGCGGAAGACCCATTTATTCCGACGAGATAATCATTTTTTACACCACCCCTTTCTCTCTCCCTGTGTCTTATTCTTCTTCTCTTCTCACTGGTGGAAAGGGAAATCGTGGCAAATGACCATGTCAACGATGGCTCCTTGAAACCTCCGAGGGTCCTTGAGATACGGCTAGAGCCGTGAGATTGGATACGACCCCGACTGGTGCACCCTTGCCACTGCGAGGTATTAGATAGCTGACAGGGACCACTTCCATTTAACCTCTGTGTACCGGTGATGTACTTTTCTTGATATTCTGGAAGGTATTAGACAGTGTTGGCAGAATATAATGTATTGGACGATATGTTGATCTTGGGAAGGATGTCTACCCATTAAAATGCTACAGACACTCAATTAATCGCAAGATCCAGGTTTCGAATCCCGGGTGGATTGTACGAGTTTTTTCTCAATTGGCTATACGTGCCGATCTCAAATCCAAGAACTTGACAAGTGAAGCAGCCTTAACAGGGTTGCCTGCAATGCTGCCATTAGGACAAGAGACTGAAACTGCACTTATGTGTGGAACATTCAGTCTTAAAATGTTATGTATGTATGTATGTATGGCATGACTTGATTTAAATGGTCTCAATTAATCCTTTAAGCTACCATATATTTCTTTCCTAAGCTTCCTAAGCTTCACAAAATTGTCTAAGCTGAAATCAAATGAAGAATATGTTGCCGGTACCGTATGGGTTTAGCTGTATAGGACGCCTCAGTGGTTGCATAGGGGATAGGTAATAGGGCTGGCTCTAGTGCCGGCTTAGCTATGTTCTAATATTTGTTGCCTTCTAGAGGACGCCGACAGTCAAGCAAGACTCCCAACCAAAATTGATCTAGACATCCTTTGGAATTTCTCACTTCTGTGTTGATAGCGTAATGCATAAATGCGCGGAATTTTTGTGTGAGCATCCTAGGTTAGAGTCCTTGGAGTGCCACATGTATTTGTTGACTGTCGCTACTAATAGACATTTTGTGTGAGCATCCTAGGTTAGAGTCCTTGGAGTGCCACATGTATTTGTTGACTCGCTACTAATAGACATTTTGTGTGAGCATCCTAGGTTGGAGTCCTTGGAGTGCCATGTATTTTTGCTGTCGCTACTAATAGACATTTTGTGTGAGCATCCTAGGTTAGAGTCCTGGAGTGCCACATGTATTTGTTGACTGTCGCTACTAATAACATTTTGTGTGAGCATCTAGGTTAGAGTCCTTGGAGTGCCATGTATTTGTGGACTGTCGCTACTAATAGACATTTGTGTGAGCATCCTAGGTTAGAGGTCCTTGGAGTTCCACATGTATTTTGACTCGCTACTAATAGACTTTTGTGTGAGCATCCTAGGTGAGCCTTGGAGTGCCACATGTATTTGTTGACTGTCGCTACTAATAGACATTTTGTGTGAGCATCCTAGGTTGTCCTTGGAGTGCCACATGTATTTGTTGACTGTCGCTACTAATACATTTTTGTGTAGCATCCAGTAGAGTCCTTGGAGTGCCACATGTATTTGTTGACTGTCGCTACTAATAGACATTTTGTGTGAGCATCCTAGGTTAGAGTCCTTGGAGTGCCATGTATTGTTGACTCGCTACTAATCGACATTTTGTGTGAGCATCTAGTTGGAGTCCTTGGAGTGCCACATGTATTGTGACTGTCGCTAATTAGACATTTTGTGTGAGCATCCTAGGTTAGAGTCCTTGAGTACAGGATTTGTTGACTGTCGTACTAATAGTTTGTATCAGTTCAAAGTACCTCCAGCAATAAGAAGCTTGATAGTATCTTCTTAGTATTTATATATCACAGATCCTTCTTAAACTTCAATTGTTTCTAAATATAGATAGAATATAATTATAGAACTAGAGATTACAGAATGTTAGGATGTTATAAAGTCCAAATGTCTGACTATCATAGAAGACTACAAATACCACACGATGCAGGGTATGCTGTGAGGATCACAAGGTTACTTGGGTTTGAACAAAACATAAAAACACAACATACGCTCAATACATTTGAGCGTATTGTTTGTTTTATGTTTGTTCAAACCCAGGCCTTAATCTGGTTCTCTGACACAGGGATAGTTGCAGGCAGAGGTAGCAACCCTATCGAGTTGTACACACCTGCGATCAGCGTAGGGGTGCAGATACTCTTTTGACCGAGTGTACATACAAATCCAGAATGCGATGAAAATAATAATGGCGGTGAAGTGTTTAAGTGAGGAATTTCTGTTTTGTGTATTAGGTTTCATATTTTTTTTTGCTAAATATTTTGTTCCACTTACTGTACTGTATTGACTTTGTTAGTTGTTTTTGTCTTTATATTGTGTCGTCCCAGTTTTGGATGAAATAAAATTGGCTACTGACTAACTTTAGGAATAAATGCAAGTTGTTACATATATTTATTTTTTATTCAGGTCAAGTCTGTTGGCTGTTGCCGTGGTGTATGGCTGCCTGGTCCCGCCTCTACTGCTTAAGAAATGTAAGTACTGTACTGTATTCATAATCGTTTGTTTTTGGTTGTTGTTGTTGTTCCCTAAGCTGCTGGCCGAACAGCCCCGAGTCCCTGAAAGGCCATGGCACGATCGGGCTTTCCCACAGAGCTCTCATTGAGTGTAGATTGTGTTGTTGGCGTAAGTGGTTGTGTGAAATTAGTCTTCTATGATGTGTTTTAATGGTATGGGGTGCTGTGTTACATCCCGGGCAGGCGTCGACAACGGAGTCATCCAGTCTCTTCTGATAGCTCAGGAGAGCTGATGTGTCATCTCAGCTGGCCAGGTGGACTCTGTCCTCGAGGAAGGGAGGATTCGGAAGGATGGATTTCGGAGGTCGTGCATGCAGCTGCGTGTTGTCTGTGAGTGAGTGGATGGATCGGTGAGAGATATGAGTATGGATGTGCTTTTGGAAGTTGGTTCGGGGTGGGCAGGGAGGGAGAGAGGACAATAATTGTGTGTGATACCGTGTGCTGGGTGTTGTTTTGATATTTCTTGGTGTCTGTGGGTGTGTTGCCATGTAGTTTAGTGGTGGTCTGGTTCGTGGAGCTGCTGCCAGGAATTGAGTGCCTCTCATGTCCAGATGGTCTTTGACTTTGAGGATTTTGGTTTCTTGACGTAGGTGATCTGTGAGTGCAGTAGCTGTGCAGCCTGTAATGATCTTCAGGGCTTTGTTTTGAATAGTCTGTAAGGTCTTATGATGTGTTTCAGCTAGGTTAGCCCAGGCTGGGCTTGCGTATTTCATCCCTGATCTTATGTATTGTTTATATACTGTGGTGGTAGTTTCTTGTTGTGTCCAATTTTGTGAGCAAGTGACTGAGGGTTGTTAAGTCTGGGTGTCAGTTTCTTTTTAATGTTTGTGGTGTGCTGTTTGATGTCATGAGTATCATATGTTACTCCTAGGATTTTTGGTGTGTGGGTATGTGTTAGGGGTGTGTTGTTTATGTGAGTTGAGGGATGTATTCGTGTTCTGTCCAACTTGTGAGCAGGGTTGCGGTGGATTTGGCTGGGCTAGATTAAGTTTGTATGCACCAGCCATGTAGTGTGTTGAGATAGGTTGAAGGATATCTGTTGCTCTTTTTGTGTCATGGTGAGTGCATGTGATTTATGTCATCTGCATAGGAGGCTGAGTTTATTTGGGGCGTATTGGGTGTAGGTATATCGTGCATGTACAGATTGAAGAGTGCGGGCGATAGGACGGATCCTGTGGGACTCCGTTTGGAAAAGTTTTCTGATTGAGATGACTGACCGGCAAAAGATACGTGTGCACATCTGCCTGCTAGGAAGTTGGCCAGCCACTTTTTTGTGTTGTTGTGAATGTTTGTGTTGTAGATTTTGTTTGTTAGGTTGGTTGTTTTTGGTTGCTTAGTTTATCATAATGTTGTTCCCCAAGCTGCCTGGCCGAACAGCCCCAAGGCCCAAGCAAGGCAAGGCCATAACCGAGCGCCCCAACACAACCCTCCCCGCCTACCACAATAAAGCGTGGGTGACCGAAGCCACTCCATGGCGGGGAGCTGACGAGGGTGCGGAAACGCCCGTGAAACCAAAGCCCCACCTAGGGCCCTGTGCCTCAGCAATTATGAAGAGAAAGTAGAGGGGCAAAGGAAAAAATGTGACGCTTGGCTAACAATCTTGGTAGATTGGGAGGTCAATACACGGAAGAGACGCCGTCACTTGAGATCTAGGAAATATATAAGTAAAAAAACAGTCTGAGTAAGCTATGGGTATGGCGAGATCGCTCAGTTCTCACTATGATTGACCAGCCCATCACCATGACTATAACCATCGATCCTCTCGCATCAGCTAGGAAAGGCCCTAGAAAGCCGCCTTTGGCGGGATAGCTCCCCTATTTCAAATTTCGAGGTTGGGCACCCGCCCCATAATGTATGTTGCATCTATTCAATCAACTTCCAGTTACTTAAGCAGTTGGCTTGTGTTGATGCTTTTAATAAACCAGTGAAGTCGCACTATTTCTGAAGGCTTATGATACTGCGGATCATAGTTACTGTACTGATGACTATAAACATATTATTTTTGAACAATTGAAGTGAATGCGAGCGCTCGTGAATCATCTTTGAGAATTGGCGCTCGTACAGTACCAGCCTATTATTATTATTACTATCTACAGTTGTTGGCTTTGTTGTACTTTGTCGTGTACGGTGGCGCTAATAAGTCATGTCCCAGCTGTCATTACGTTTGGCTTGCTCTGTGGTGTATTAATGTCTGTCAGATGTTGAATAGGGTGGGTAAGTGTAGGAACATGTTTGTATATATCACTCGATATGAAGAAATGAAGCTTGGATGATACGAATTATTGATCAAAATATACTTGGTGCCGAAACATGACTTATTAGCACCACTGTAGTTTGTCGTGTACTATTATGCATTTCTATGGTTGGTGTTTACTTGTGAATATTTTGATTTGTATTGTTCTTTGCTTGGGTACTTCTATATTGGTTAGACACTTATGGTTTTCAGTATGGCTTGATTTGAGTAGTTTGCTATGTCATTGGAACTCTCTCCCAGAATCAGTATTTCCCTGTTCTTACGACTTGAAATGCTCCGTGTGTGCTGGCATTTTGGTTCGAATGTCCCTTGATTTTGGCCCCGTCACTCTTTCAACTCTGGGGAAGATACTCTCTACAGGCAGTTTTGCTTTTTGTCTCCCTCACTCATATAGAAAAAAAAAATAAGTTTTGCTTGTGTATGGGTATATATTTGATAAAGCTCCTGTTTGCTTGAATAGTTTACTTTGATATTTTCTCTACTTTTGAAATGTCTCCTGTTGTTGCTCCCTTTTCTTTGCTTGTCAGTTTGTTTTTAGTTTTATCAATTGTTTTGTTTGGATATTATGTTACTTTCCTGAATGTTTAGCGTTATTTTGCTTTTGTTGTTTATCCTATATAGTTTGCTTAACCCCTTCATGATTGACACATCTTGACAGTACAGTAACTTGGCTATCATTGTACATTGTTTTAACCCTTTGAGTACCAGAAGTAAGTTGGCTATCATTTTACATTGTTTTTGTCCGTTAACTCTTTGAGTACCAGCAATGTGTGCTAGATTTGTATTGTGGCTATATTTTGACGATTGGTGGTTAAAAGGGTTGGTCGAGATATTGAAGCCTTATTTTTTGCTAGAGGTCCTTCCTAAGCTGAATAAAATAGTCTTGCTGTCAGAAGATTATAAAAAGGACCTCTCTGGTATTGAATGAGTTGATGTTACATATTTTAATGGGAGTTGCTTATCTGTTATGTACTGTGATTTTGATTTTATCTTTTGTCTTTATATTGTCTCGTCTGAGTTTGTTTATTTTGGGAGTTTAGGTCTATTGGTTTGAATATTCGCTTAACTTCATTTCTCAAAAAAAAATTAGGTTGGTCATTATTGTTTGTGCATTTAGTTGTCTTGAGCATCCAGTCATTAGATACCTGTTGATTTCCCTTTAATTGTGTTGCTCAAGCATAGCTTCCACAATGTTGATAAGTTCTTTTAGTTTTGATTATGGTAATATTAGTCTGATGAATGATAGGCTATAGAATTTATTTGTTTCCACATAGCAATTTTGACTTGTCCCAGTTTTGGTTTGCTTAGTTTGAAATTGTAATTTATTGATGAAACATTGTGTAGCAATATAGGTATGGCATATTTACTTAGGTCCTTACTATGTTGTATTTCTCAGTACAATAATTGAAGACTTCTTTTACTTGTATAATTATATACCAGGCACATTCCCTTTTATTTTATTAATCTTTACTCAGTAATTTATCTTCTTGTTAAGTCCATGATTATTTATATGAATCAACCAGTTGTCCATTGTATCCATAAAGTTTATTAAGTTATTTCCATAAGCCAAATGTTACAAGGTTTATTGAGAAACAAGTATACCAGGTCAATTTTATTAGACAGAAATAACAATAAGTTAAAGGTTTTTGTTAATAATCATTCGTCAGGTAAAAAAATATACAGTACCCAAAGAAATTATAGTAAAACCTTTTAGTAACTTCAGTTTCCAAAGTTATTTTGCAATTATTATCTTTGGGAGTTTTAAATGTTAATTTGTCATGTCCTATGACTTTAGTCAATGCTGCTTTATAAAAATCATTGTCACCAATGCTTTGAAAGTGATCATATGTTATCTATTTAAAATGGCAGACTGTTGTTGATAATCCCAAAGCCTAATGTTTGAACTAAGTAAAGTCCATTGAAAGGTGCTTGAAGACTTAAGTATAGTAATTCTATCACAAATAGCCAGCTGTCATGTAACATTTGGAAATACAGTAAAAGTTTTGAATACCATATCTTGTTTTATTATAATACATGTAATAGGATACAGTTCACCTTAGGTTACATACCAAAGGCTGGACTATGAATATTTAAATCCCATTCAGTAATGTAGGAGTATTTTGTTAGTTAAAAAAAAATCATAGCCAAAAGAAAAAAAACAATGAATGGAATTTAGAATTCAGTTAGCTGTCACTTTGCAAAATTTTGCCAGTCAGAGCTCCGAACATATCAGAACTGTGGACTTTCCAAAGTCCAGTCATACTGGAGGAAAGAATTTCACTAGTTTGGACTTTGGAAAATTCAGTTCAGATATGTTCAGCAAAGTGGAACTTAAAACAATTTCAGTGGTGTAAACTTTGGAAAATTTCACAAGTCCAGATCAGAACTAGACTTGTAAGTCCAGCCTCAGAGGCTGGACTTATCAAAATTCTGGGGAAATCAGTCAAAAGTCTATGGGGTGAAACCCAAACATTTCACACCGTGAAAACTTTTCGATCAAGATTCTTACTGGCAATTACCTCACATACCCAGTCTTCTCATTGGCTCAAGTAACCCTTTCAGTACTGTCACTACTTATTCTGGCTAACCTCAAAAGATTTTAGTCAGCTTAGGAAAGGGGTCCTTTCTAAGCTGATTAAAATCATCTGAGGCTAGCCAGATATAGTGACAGTACCGAAAGGGTTAATTGAGCCAATGACAAGCATGGGCTATGGAGGTTAAGTTTGAAATGCACTAAGAACACACACAACCCAGAAAAAACAGTACACAACCAAAGACTGTCAGAGAAACATTACTTGCCATCTTAAGAGACTTTAAGACCAGACAAATAGAGGGCTCTGAACTTTATCATTATGCTTCTAAAACATTCAAACCACATTACTTAAAAGAACTTTGGTTTAGCACTTTCATTAATGATGGTTGAACATATCCAGAGTTCATAATGATCCTTTTGGTTGTCACTGTTCATTCTAAGTTGCTAAACTTTATATCATGAGTGTGCAGTATATAAATATGGTAAACTATCACAGAACAGCCAAAGAAACTTTTCATGATTAAATAAGGACTATAAAAAGTCCGTAAACAAATCTTAGTAAATGGTAACAAATTTATTACATTTATTATGCATGTTATTTATGAAAATAATATTACTTTCTTTGCATGTTAAGTGATATTTTCACTTACCATGTTTGCATGGTATGTATTTTCATAAATGGCATATGCATCATAAAATAATATATTTTTACCAATTTAAATACTTTACATCAACCAGGTATTTTGGCAGATTTTTTTCAGTCAGTGATAGAACCACATTTAAATATGCAAACCCAAGATATAAAGTTTTAAACCTACATAAATGCAGCCAAACCATTGCTTACTGATACCGTACACTCTTGAGCAAAAAAAGTACACCACTGGAATCATGAACCTTTAACCCTCTCATAAAAGAATAAGTCATGCTGGCTAAGGAGAAATTTTATGCACTTCAGGAAAACCTCTAGGAATAATAAAGTATAAAAACTCCATTAGACCCAGATCCTTCCAAAGCTTTATAAAATCATCCAATAGCCAGAATAACAAGTCATGCTGGCTAAGAGAAATTCTACGCACTTAAGGAATAATTAAGAGCATAAATGCCAAAATAATTCCAAAGCAACATAAAATAATCAAATATCCAGAATTAACTTACTCATATTTATCAAGGGGCTGATAATCACCTCAGTAATTATAGCAAAAGGCAAAATTCTAAACCAATTCAAATATGATGCACTTTGGGAATATTGGCTAGCATTCAATTATATTCACCTTAGAAAGTACCAGATCAATCTCAAGGGTTAATAAATTACTATTACCCCTCTCATTGCTCAAGTCTTCCTAAGCTGCATATAATAGTCAGGTAACCAAAATTAACATAGTGATTCATATTAATCAATGGGTTAACTAAAAAGGCTAAAGTAAATAAACTGCATTACCACACCTATTTCCTGGTCAACTCTTCCAGTCATAGAACTCACATAAAGTGATTACTCATTATTAATCTTAGTGGCACAAATATCTGGCTTAATTATAATAGACACAGTCTTTGCTAATTGCCCAATATTCTTTACCATTAACATCAATAAACAGTAATCAAGCATGGAATTTTCATAATTTGGGAAGAGTCACCCAGGGAATAAGATAGGAAAGTTTCAGCCCATTTCTTCTAGCCTTTTAGAGTTTCAAGAAGTTGGCCTATGATATATTAAAATACAGAACCAGATTTGTAAGCAGTCAATTTTCTTTGCAATATCAATATAAATACCATCACAAAAATCAAGGGACATTAATATATATAAAAATGCACAAGTACATTTCCATAAATATTTAATCTTAAGTTACATTTCAGTGGGCATTTTTCTATGAATATAAACTAGTTACAACACTGCATACAAATCTTATGCTGTATCCTAAATTACTTTTTCTCCAATAGGTTATAGATTCCATAGCATGTACTTATTTATGGCTAAAGAGAATCTCAACGGAATAAATTTTAGAATGTGCCCACTTTTAGTGATGTCAAGTAGACAGTCCTTGACAAAATCTACTAAAGTATATGGAGTAAAATAATTTCTACTTTATATATTTTCATTTTTGTATATATAAAAGATATTTTAAGTATCGATTTGTTTAAGGCCCCGATAATCAGGACACCCACCCTACCCCAGCTCTTGAGCAAAGAGTGTATGGTGTTAAAACTGAATAATTTTGAAAGCATATATAATTTTCCTCTTCAATATACCATGACTTATATTTTCAGAGGGAATTACATTGACTTCATAAATCAATACTTAATTAGTCTTAAAACATATACAAAATTGCACATTCTAAACATCATTCCATTAAAGATTTCATTACTGTATTATGCAGTTGTAGAAAAATATGCATAACTTCTATATCCAGTATTAATAAAGACAACTTTGAGTCAACAATAGAACAATGAAAACTTAAATATTGCAAAATTTCTAGTACTTCTATTTTTTTTTTTTTTTTTTTTTTAGGAAAATTGCAATTGGGCCTGAGTAGATGGATAGCATTTTTCCTGCGGTCTCAAGTTGGCCAACCCCACCGGGATATGTGCCTGAGTATATACAAATTCCCAAATTAATTACTTTAATTACAAAGTATTTTGACAAACACCAAGATTTAATTAAATTTAATTTCCATTTGGGCTCTGTCTCAAGTCTGCCAACCCGGGGTATGTGCCTGAGTATATACATAAATACTCAATTTCATTACTTTAAATTTTCAGTCTTTGGACAAATGCTCAAATATTCCAAAAAATTATAATTATTTAAATGTTAAACTCCCTGTGCGGGCTCAGTCTCAAGTTGGCAAACCCAAACTATGGGGTGTATACATTTAATTACTTTAATTTCAGTCTATTTTGCAAGCAATATTTGTTATGAATTTCTTTCTATTGAAGTCTCAAGTCGTCAATATTAAAACTCATAATCAGAATAATTATGAATCATCTACAACTGCATCTCAAAAAGTAAACTTTAATCATCTATACAAACAGAACTTGCACCTTAAACTTTCAGTATACAATTACTTCCTTTATTCTGGCTAATAGATTCTTTATTCAGCTTAGTAGGGCCTGTGAGAGTCAGAAGCTTCATCTAGTCATTGCCCTTTACACTCTCAAAGGCCCTCTTAAACTGCTCAAATTTGTCAAATAGCCAGAATATGGAAAATATATTGCATTCCAAAAGGATTAATACACCATGCATGGGTTAGTGACATTTTAGCTCCGTGTTAAACAGACAAATAAATACATAAATCATAAATATAACAAATAAGCCCTTTACAAATTTAGTAAGAATTATATAAAAACTATGTATGAACTAAACCTATACCAATCTTACTAATCATTCAATAAAACTATGAACTAACTAAAAGCCTATTAATTATACCTAATGTAGTAGTAATTCTATAAAACTATTAACTAAAAGCCTATTGATTATACCTAGAACTAAAATCTAACTTTAGTTAGCACGTTTTACATTTTAATTTCATACTGTACTATAGACCAAGGCATCACTATCTCCATCAGTCTTTCTGTACCATAAAAGATAATCCTTATTACCATAATTATATAGGTACAGTACTGTATTAATAACTACTCTTCTTATAAGCTATAACCAAGTTTCAGCCATAAGCAAAAATAACAAATGTAACCTTCAGATTCCAAGTATTTTAAAGATATATATCGTAAAATTTATAACTATTTTTCAATCCTCCCTCCTAAATACAGCTATATATCCCATAAATGTACAGTATTCCCAATGACCAATTAAGAGTTTACAGAAATCTACAATAATCTGACTAAATTTACTTTCAGATAACCGTTACTATACTTGAGTAATATGAAGCTAATATTTCTAGCATTTGGGAAGTCAGCCAGGGTATCTTATTTTATAGGCAAATTCCTCACAGCATTAGTCATATTTCAGCCCAAATTATATAGATTACACTAGTCTTATACTTCACTGAACTTTATATAAATGACCAATAATTACTTTCTTCAGGCTAACATTTGTTATTGAATTCTTAGCCTATTAAACTACTTTTCAAATTTTATAGAGACTATTAATCCACTTTACTCAGCTTATCAAATCAAAAAATTGACTGCAAACTTATTTCAGTTATTTGCCTATTATTATTCGTTATTCAGTCTTATTATATTATCAGTTATTATTACTTAGTCTCGCAAACTTAAATAGTTTCACTTACGCCAAAATTGCTCTTGCTTTATACGATTTCAAACTATTGCGAATTGCTATTTTGACAAGGTCTTTATAGTCATTTGTGTTTTGGTTTCTTTTGAAAGTTTTACTTTCAAATTTCTAACTAAGCTGCCAGACTAATTAAAAAAAAACATTGAAGACTACAGTATATAGAAACCAATCATTATCAGATCTTTTACCAAACTTATTCCTAGCATATTTTACTATTTATAACTAGTCACTACTACAACTAGGTACTTCTATTTTCAGCCTAACCCTATCCATTGAACACTACAGCATATCAAAATGTATAATGGGCTTAGATGGTATATATACAATTCACATCTCATATTTGTCTTTATTTACCAATGGAGCAAAAAAATTCAAAAACTTACAATAGTGCATTAAAATCAGCGTCGGTAAAATAAATTAGGTTAAAGCTTGGATACTGCACAAATTCCTTTCCTTAACTTACAGTTAACGAAAGCAACTAATCAGTAACCAAAGCTCCCATTCACTTTTACCTTGCCAAGTTCGATTTGTATAAATTTACTCTGTTAACAATGTTTACAGAACCCTTACAAACTTAAAATATTTCCAAAACACCAGGATGGAAATTCTTTTAAGTTAATAAACACCTTCAGGATTAGGAAGCGTTCAGTTTATTCGATCATTAAATGCTTTTATTCACCTTAGGAAGGATCTATGGATTCATATTTTTTCACCAACCAACTTTACTTCTAAACTCAATGAAAAATACATGGGACACTCCAAGGACTCGAACCAAGGATATTACTAAAGTAAATTTAATTAAAAATACTGTACATGTGGCACTCCAAGGACTCTAACCTAGGAGACACAGAAATTCTGCACATTTATGCATTACGCTATAAAGACCGTTAAAGAATTATGCACAAGGCTACGATATATTGGCTAGATTTGAGTTGCCAAAGACCTTCCTAAAACACAGAAATTATATAAAGATCGAATAAACTTTATGCGCATCTTAATACCGAGGGAGCCAAGACTCTCCAAACATTGCTTCCGAAGGAATATAAATGATACCAGTGGAACAATTAATACCCCGAAGCTAAGCCTACATAAACAAACTCTCGCTCTCTCCGTTCATCCCTATATCCCGGGCACCTCGGGGGCAGGACCTGACTTTCGGAATCACTACTTATTGACAACCTTGTTGCGTACTAGCAGGAGACTGTTATGAATGACCGTACTAGTTTTCAGGCTGCAGTCGTGGGCCCGGAATATACTCAAAAAACAAAATAAAATAAAAGTTCTACAGCTAAAAACATGAAATTTAAAGTTACCCTTCCTCGCATAATCCCACCCCCTATATCCCAGAATATACTAACAAAACAATAAAAATAAGTAATAAATCTAATAAGTACCACCCCATTTAAATAAAAGTTATAAATCTAATAAATAACACCCCATTCTTATCAATTACAAACTCAAATTTACTTTAATAAACTGATGAAAGCATATGGTCCTCCTGGGATTCAAACCCGGGACACCACAACCAGAATTTAATAAACTAATGGCATCATATGATCCTCCCGGGATTCGAACCTGTGACACCACACCCAGAACATAAGCACCTTAAGCCATTACACCAACAACTTTACTTCTAAACTCAATGAAATCAACAAATCCATGTGGCACTCCAAGGACTCTAACCAAGGATAGTCACACCAAAATTATACTTTAATTTTGAAGTTAATCCACCCACCCAAAACTATTCTCCCCCGCCCGAGAGATATGCTCCGCGGTTCCAATATTCAATATGTGAACTAACTTACTGCATTCAATCCCCATTTCAGGGTAGCAGTACTGTACAAGGGGCAGATCCCTTCTAGCACTCCTCCATTCACATTCTGGATTAGTAGATAGGTTACGGGATTCAATTTTTGGCAAGATTCGGATATCATCTAAAATAACTTTAATTTTACTTTCATCACAGCTACCCTTAGACAGTTTTATTAAGCTTAGGAAACATCAGTAAGAAGCAAATACGCTTTGGTGGCATAAGAGCTTCATAAAATGAATAAAATTGAAAGAAAACTACAATAAAGCAGGAATTACAGTCTGGATTTAAATTTAGTGAACACTTTTCTATACATTTCTGATAACCATTCACTGAAGTCCCGATCATTAGGGCACCCACCCTAACCCAAGGTTACATTACATTGAGCGTATTTATCAATACCAAATAATCAGTGTGGAATGTTTTCATAGAAATTTAAATTTGTTTGTGTTTTTTTGTTTGTACCAAAGGCCTTAACCTTGGGTGGTCAAAACTGCATCAAATATAATACTTAGCCATTTGGATTAGTGGTCTTTTCATTTTACTGCGTTCCTTTAAGTTGTTGGTTTATTTTGCAAGTTTTACATTATAATTTAAGTTAAAAAGATACTTCAACTTTCTTACATTGCCCCATGGGTGTGTGGCATTTTTATAACTTTTTATGTAATTTAGAAGAAATTGGCCGATCTATTTTTCCACGAAAAAGGCAACAATTTATTTTGAGTGTCTTTAGTATTTATTTAAACCTTTGAGGTCAAAGGAATTTTTTATTAATTTATATTTTTTCATCAAAACTTTACTTCTAAACTCAATGAAATCAACAAATACACGAGACTCTCCAAGGACTCTAACCTAGGATACTCACACCAATATTCCGGGCATTTATGCATTATGCTATCAAGACAATTAACATGAAAGGTCCTAGTTTAAGTATTACGCTATCAAATCATGCCAAAATATTACAATCCTTCGTAACCGTATCTATTCTTCCATCACTATCACACATCGTTAATAGTATCCTACTTGTTCCACCGGGATATCATTTTAAAGTTTACCCTGTAAGCATATCATTTGGCTACATTCATGTTTATAGAGGATATATCACATTAGGCTGGATTAAGAGGTTGTAATAGAAATGGGGGAGGGGGAGGGGGATTCAGGGCGCTACAGGACAGACCGTCACTTTCAACATCAATACTAATAGTAGCCATGCTCCCTTCAAGGTCCAGTACTAACGGCTCATACTTTCTCTAACATTTTACTGATGAATAGGCCCAGAATATACTAAAAATAAATTACAGTACGCTACGTCAATACTCATATCCGCCGCGCTCCCTTCAAGGTCCGGTACTAACGGCGGATACTTTCTCGAACATATACAGACAGTCTTTATAGGCACAGCATTATTATGCTAAATTATTATAGTATGGAAAATGTTCTATCAAAATATGTACGAAGGGTACTTTTTAAGCTTGATTGAAGTCTAGAGCAAACTACATTTTTTCTATAGATTTTTTTTTTTTTTTTTTGTAAAGTTTGATTGAAAGTCTACAGAGCAAACAAAAGACATTTTTCTATCGAAAAATACACAAGGAGTGCTTTATTTTAAGCTTGATTGAGGTCTAGAGAGCAAACAAAGTAATACAAAATACGGTAAGCAATTAAATACACCGCTCTATAGATAATATTTCTTATATTTTATTTTAAGCCCGAGTCTTTTCCTAGACTAATGGTCTGGTTAAACAAACTTAATTCATTTTAGCAAGCGTTTTCTCCAGCGATTTTGAAGTTATTTTGACTATTGACTGTCAAAGTTTTGGTTCATTTAGTTTGCAAGTTTTAAATTTTAATAAGCAAATAAATAAGCCGTTCTATAGATATTAATAATAAATAAATGAGGAACGTGACCGAGTATATAGATAAGGATAAGTACTGTGGGACCAGTTATTACTTTACAATGGGGAAGGTGACCGTATATAGATAAGGATAAAGTACTGTGGGACCAGTTATTACTTTACAATGGGGCAGGTGACGCGAGTATATAGATAAGGATAATGTACTGTGGGACCAGTTAATTTTTTTTTTTTTTTTTTACTTTACACTTGGAAGGTGACCGAGTATATAGCTAAAGGGATAAAGTACTGTGGAGACCAGGCAAAAAAACAAAAAAAGCAGTTAGGACGTTTACAATGGTGGAAGGGGACCGGAGTAATATAGATAAAGGATAAAGTACTGTGGGACCAGTTTATTACTTTACATGTGGTAATGGGTGCCCCGACTTATATAGTAGAAAAGTACTGTGGGACCAGTTATTACTTTATAATGGGAAGGTGAGCGATGTATATAGATAAGGATAAAGTACTGTGGGACCATTTTATTACTACATTTTAACTGTTAATTTTTGCTAATTTGGGGGGGGCGGTGTGGGTGGGGGGGGGGGGTGATGGGAAGATTTAGGGAAAACCGATTGTAAAAGAAATGATATCTCGAATTCAGGGCCGCTCGTTTTACTTTAATTATTTTGATAGCTTTGTAGTTTTAAGTGGTTAATTTCCGGCCTAAATTTTAACGCAGAGTTTTAACCCCACATACAGTATATAAGGTGGGGGTTCTATTATTTTAATTTTAAAAACTTATATTAACCCTCTCAGACATGAGGACACAATTTTGACCCTATTGGGGATACTTTACAACCCTGTCTAGCGGGGTGTTTTGGGCCTCATTTAGGCCCGTTCCGCCATGATAAATCAAGCATCTGCATGAAAAAAAAATATTTCAGCAAAAAACTAGGCACTAAAAGCTTCAAAATGAGACTAGAACGAGCTACGGAGCAACTCTTGGTTCTCTTGCAGTGATGCCACGAACATGGGATGTTTAGCATATATCTATAGTGTTCCCAGCTATGCTCACTACTACTGGCCACACTGCCACTGGCCTCTGAGAACACAGGGTACATGTAGTTAAATGGGGCTGGCGGTAAAGCCCTGGGAGTCAGCTGTCTGGCCCGCTATGCTCCCGGCCATTTGCACTCTATTTTAAAAACCTTTTAAAGCCTTAATAATGCTCCTAACTTGCTGGCAAATGGTGGGCACGACTTAAGTCGAGCGCCGCCAATAACCGGGGTTAAAGCCTTTGCTACCATCAGGGGTATTAAGAAACCTTTAGTTTAAAGTTACTTCAACCTCTGCAGTTGTCTTTGAGTGTTAGCTGTGGGCAGAAAAAACTAATTTTGGAGAGGTAATTATAACAGAACATATTTCTGTATTGCTAATCTGGCAACCTCTGAGTCATAAAT
>CM064537.1:18706392-18788047 GCA_032716605.1 Paralithodes platypus | reverse complement strand
CTTCCTTCCTTCCTTATTCCTCCCTTCCTCCTTCCCTCCCGCCCTCCCTCCCTTCCTTCCTTCTTCCTTCCTTCCTTCCCCATCCCGTGCCCCCCTCCCTCCCTCCCTTCCCCTCTAACCCCTCCCCTCCCACCCTCCCTCCCTCCCTCCCTCCGCCCTCCTCCGCTTCCTTCTTTCCCCTCCCTCTCACTATCTATCGAGGTGTGCACTTCCTATTTCCCACTATTCTGACTACGTTACTACTATTCACAGCAGTCTTGGTCCCCTCCTCCTTCCTCCCTCCTCCCTCCCTCCCTCCCTCCCTCCCTTCCTTTTCTCTCCCCTTCCTTCCTTTTCCCCCTTCCTTCCTTCCTTTTCCTCCTCCTTCCCTCCCCTCCTCCCTCCCCCCCTCCCTCCTCCCTCCCTCCCTCCCTTTCCTTCCGTCCTTCCCTCCCTTCCTTCCTTCCTTCCCTCTTCCTTCCCTCCCTCCCTCACTTCCTTCCTCTTCCTTTCCTTATCCTTCTTTTTACTCCCTGCCCCTCCCTCCTCCCCTCCCTCCCCCCTCCCTCCCCTCCCTCCCTCCTCTCACTCCCCCCTCCCTCTCCTCCCTTTCCCTTCCTCTCAACCTATCTATCGATGTGTGCACTTCTATTCCCACTATTCTGACTACGGTACTACTATTCACAGTCTGTCCCCTCGTCCCTCCCTCCCTCCCTCCCTCCCTCCCTCTCAACCTATCTATCGATGTGTGCACTTCTATTTCCACTATTCTGACTACGGTACTACTATTCACAGTCTGTCCCCTCGTCCTCATATTTTCACCTTTACCCCTTTGTACACCATTCATTGTCCACTTCAAAGGTGTTCCCTTCATAGGTGTCCATTTGCTCTCTCTCTCACACACACATACACTCTCTCTCTCTCTCACACACACACACATACACTCACACACACACATACACTCACCCACACACGGAAGATGTAAAGGAGATGTGAGAAAGTATAGTTTCCCTTACAGAAGTATAAATAAGTGGAATCAGTTGGAAGAGGAAGTGGTGTGTGCCAAAACCATTCATATATTTAAGGCAAAGTTAGATAATTGTAACTCAGGAAGCGGGACAATACGAGCCTAAAAAGCTCAACTCCTGTATACTACAAATAGGTAAATACAAATAGGTAAATACACTCTCTCACCCACTTACTCTCTCACCCACTCTCTCACTCACTCTCACACTCACTCTCTCTCTCACTCTCTCTCTCGTCAACCCATTCCATACGCGGCTTCGGGGATCCAGAATTCCCTTTATGGCTTTCTTCTGCTGGCTGCCGCCTTGATGGGATTCGAACGCGTGTCATCTATCTATCTATCTATTACCGGACGCCTTACTCCCCTTACGAGGGTGGCCATACACAGAATGCCCCCAAGCGGATCTATTCCCTGTGAGAGGGACAACCCGAGCCAGTTTAGTGAAGGACTTACAGGATTGACCACTCAATTTAGGATCCGTCCAACTCCGAAGCCCTCTGTGTATCTTGTTAGCACTATTTTTCTACAGTGGTGTTCGGCTAATCCATCCACTAACCTGCCTTACCCTTAGGTAAACAGTACGGATTTGTATCAGGTTTACTCCCCTAGACAGGTTGCCAACCAAGGCTGACGAGTCCCATCCACCCGGATTTGTATGTATAAGGTTGTCTCCCCTAGATGAGTTGCCGACCAAGGCTAACGAGTCCCATCCACCCGGGTGCGTGTCATGCATTTTATTAATATAGACTTTTCTCTCCCTTTTTGTTTCTCTTATTGTCCCTTTCGTCTACTTTTGTTGTTTTAATCTTTCGTATATATATTTTGGTTGACTTTTTCTACACACACACACACACACACACGCGCTCTCTCTCTCGCTCGCCCTCTCTCTCGCTCGCCCTCTCTCTCCCTCTCTCTCTCTCTCTCGCCCCCTCTCTCGCCCTCTCGTCGCCCCTCTCTCTCTCTCTCTCTCTCTCTCTCTCGCCCCCTCTCTCTCTCTCTCGCCCCCTCTCTCTCTCTCGCCCCCTCTCTCTCTCTCTCTCTCGCCCCCTCTCTCTCTCTCTCTCTCGCCCTCTCTCTCTCTCTCGCCCCTCTCTCTCTCTCTCGCCCCTCTCTCTCTCTCTCGCCCCCTCTCTCTCTCTCTCCCCCCCCTCTCTCTCTCGCCCCTCTCTCTCCTCTCTCGCCCCCTCTCTCTCTCCTCTCTACCCCATCCTCGCCCCTCTCTCTCTCTCTCGCCCCTCTCTCTCTCTCTCTCTCGCCCCTCTCTCTCTCGCCCCTCTCTCTCTCGCCCTCTCTCTCTGTCTCTCTCTCTCTCTCTCTCTCTCTCTCTCTCTCTCTCTCTCTCACACATCACAGTAATAGTAGGTACTGTACTTATGAACTCAATTTGTCGGCGCGGGCGTAAATGAGGTTGATGGTGATCTGGGCGCTTCACAGGGTTTATGGGATTATACACGGGCGGCTGGGTGGGCGTGGGGGTGGGGGTTAGGGGTGTGGTGGTGGGTGGAGATAGGGGTGAGTGTGTGGTGGTGGGTTGGGGCGTAAAATGGGTTGGGTTGGGTGGTTGGTGGGTGCTTCACTAGGGATGAGTGGGGATGGGGTACACGGGGGGTAGGGGTGGGCGTGGGTGGAGATAGGGGTGTAGTGTGTGGTGGGTGGGTGGGGGTGCGGGGGGTTGGGTGTGGTGGTGGGTGGAGATAGAGGATGGGTGTGTTGGGGGGGGGGTAGGGGTGTGGTGGTGGGTGGAGATAGGGGTGAGTGTGTGGTGGTGGGTTGGGGCGTGCGGGTTGGTTGGGTGTGGTGGTGGGTGGGAGTAGAGATGAGTGTGTTGGGCGCGCGGTAGGGGTGTGGTGCTGGGTGGAGATAGGGGTGAGTGTGTGGTGGTGGGTGGGGGCGTGCGGGTTGGTTGGGTGTGGGAGTAGGGATGAGTGTGTGTGGTGGTGGGTTGGGTTTGGTGGTGGTGGGAAGGGGTAGGTTGGGTTTGGTGTCATACTGGTGGTGGGGGAGGAGGTATATCGGTGGGTGCGGGTGTGGTGGGTTGGGTTTGGTTGTGGTCGGGGGTATGAGTGATATGTGGGTAGGGGAGGGCAGGGTTGGGTGTGTTGTGGTGGGCATTAATCCTAGCGACCACTTGATCCCTCATGATTTACCCCCTAATAGCATTGTGTTGGTTCAGATCACAGTCAACAGGCCAGCTTGTATTATGAGGTGTCGATAATTGGTAGGGTTAGTTGAGATTTGGGGGGCTGTGTTTATCAGTGTGTGTATTTCTGTTTGTGGGTAAAGCCGGTATCACACGAGCGCTTTTCACTTAACATTTATCCTCAACACTGAGCTGGCAGCTTATGAGGTCAATATTTACAATATTTCGGTCACCTAAATTCATCTAGCAACAGTCCAGTTTCCGATACCAGTGCAAAATAGTCCAGAAATGTTGCCAGAAAAATGTTGATCATCGAATGTTGACTATAAAAGCTCTCGTGTGATACCAGCTTTAGTATGAGTGTATGTGTGTGTGTGTGTGTGGGGGGGGGGGGGGGAGGAGATATGAATTTGTATATTGTATTTTCGTGGTACTTTGTCAGTTGTTTATATATTGGTTTGTCAGTTTGTGGATATACAGTATATACCATTGTATGCTATGTCTAACCTCTAGCTCGTCTTCTATAGGCAAGCGAAGAAGTAGGCTACCTCTGTGTGTGTGTGTGTGTGTGTAGGGGATTGTGCTGCATATCTGCTTTCTAGTATTATCAATTCCTTCACCTAATTCTAAATATATTGAAAACAAAACAAAATAATTAACCTATCTCTTCTACAGGCAAGCGAAGAAATACCTGTGTGTGTGTGTGTGTGTGTAGGGGATTGTGCTGCATATCTGCTTTCTAGTATTATCAATTCCTTCACCTAATTCTAAATATATTGAAAACAGAACAAAATAATTAACCTATCTCTTCTACAGGCAAGCGAAGAAATACCTGTGTGTGTGTGTGTGTGTATGAGTAGGGGAGTATGCTGTATATCTATGTGCTATTATTATCTGAGTATCTACAGTACATACCTACATTATTATCTACTTCTAATTACTTCTATACTGTATACCCTAATTATATATTTCAAATCTCTATTCTAACTTCCATCATATCTTCTTCCACAGTCAAGCCAAGACGTACCTGTGGGTGGGTGGTGGGGATTGGGTTTGACATCTCCAGTCTAATATTATGTACTTTCTGATTACTGTATACATTTTAACTCCTTCTAATAACTGTAATGTAACCTATCTCTCTCTTGTTCCACAGTCAAGTTAAGAAGTACCTGTGGGTGTGTGTGTTGGGGCTACTGGCCGTACACGCCATTAAGACCCACGTCAGGAACTCCGACTGGCGGGATGAATATACCATCTTTACTGCGGGACTCAAGGTGCGTACACCAGGGGATGGAGATAATATATATATATATATATATATATATATATATATATATATATATATATATATATATATATATATATATATATATATATATATATATATATATATATATATATATATATATATATATATATAGAGAGAGAGAGAGTGAGTAAGAGTGAGTAATAGTGAGTAAGGAGTACAAAGTACAAAGGAGTACAAAGGAAATCAAGCAACAACAGATCTAGTGACCCTTCTAGGCTGCTTGTCCTCCAAAACACTGAGGATCAAGTGTCCAAACAGTGGTTTAGAGTGGGTAAGGGAACATTGGAAAGGGAATTACTGCCCTGGAACTAATGTCCGTGGCAGGATTAGGAAGTTAGTAGAGGACAGATGGGTTAGTAACTGAGGGGGGGATAAAATAAAGTTATTCATTTACAAACGCAGTCAGTCGCGGGTTTGATGAGAGATATTTGTCTAGGCGGAGTTTAAATGAATCAACGGTGATGCAGTCTATAACGTTAAAGGAAGGAAAGGAGGAAGGTAGTGGCAGTACAGTGTGTCTCCTGGGGTTGGTGGTAATTTTAAAGAAGGTCCACTGGGAACAAGACATCATTTAGAGAGAGAGAGAGAGAGACAAGCAAATATGGTCATTTAAATATACATATTTTTTTATTTTTTGTTTTGCGAATAGTCATCATTGTAAACATTATGGATGGACATAAGAGGCTTACTTACTCATATGATCTTCAAAGCTACATAGAATAGCACAGTAAGCTTTGAAGGGCAGATTCTTGGTAATTTATTATTTTTCTAGTTTCCTCCCTAGACCTCCATCAAGCTTAAATACCCATAAGACCCCCTACCTTCGATTTGAATTTATGCATTTTTGGTATGAAAAAATTAACACCCAATTGGCATGAAAGGTCATATTATTGACAAAGAAATGGGGTGAAAGGTCTTAAAATCGCCAAGCTAATGGAGTGAACGGCTTAAAGTCTCGAAACTAATGGAGTTAAACATGAAGGAGAAGGGAAGCTATAAACCCCCCCATTAATCCACCTTCTCATCCCGCAGGTGAACCAGAGGAACGCGAAGCTGTTCAACAACGTCGGCCATGCCCTGGAGTCCCAGGGCCGCTTTGCCGAGGCCCTGCGGTACTTCCAGGCGGCCGTCACAGTGCAGGAGGATGACATCGGGGCACACATCAACGTCGGCCGGACATACAATAACCTCAAGCTCTTCTCGGATGCGGAACAGGCCTATCTCAAGGTGGGTACTCTGATTTTACTTCAATAATATGTCGATACTCGTTCATAAAGCACAACATAATTGAAACTCTTTTTGGATGCGGAACAAGCTTATCTCAAGGTGGTTAGTCTTATTTTACTTCAATAATATGTCAATACCCGTGGGCGAACTGTTATATGTCTTCTCATGATCTGTTTCCTTTCTTGTGTCTCTTGCTGAGCCTCCCTACCCCTTGTGGGAGTAAGGGTTGGCTACTGACTAACTGACTCATTCATAAGGCATATAAGAACTTTAAGCTCTTCTCGGATGCGGAACAGGCTTATCCCAAGGTGGGTAGTTTGATTACAATTTATCCTATTTTACTAAAATAATATACCTGTAATTATAATCTTTCATAATGCATTGTTTGAAATCCAAGTTATCCTATTTTGTATGTATGTATGCATTTATGTACCCAGGCACATACCCCATAGCTGGGGGTGGCTGATTCGAGACAGTGCCCGAACAGAAATATTTAACGTTCTAATTCTTAGGGCCCAGTACCAAATCTCGTCTAGTAGGTGAATTTTACAAGGAGATTTCCTAGCCTCCCACCCCCCAGAAGGAAAAGTAGGACAGTAAAAGAGACAGAAACGGCTAAGGTTGGGTAGAGGAAGCCAAACCTCACTCTGGACAGGACCAGCCATCAATACAAAATTATAACTACACTAGTTCTTTAAAAAATGAATATGCTAAGTTGTTTATCCTTCATATCCTTTCCCACCAGGCCAAGTCGCTCCTACCCAAGGCCAAACCCGGGGAGAGCTACCAGGCCCGCATCGCCCCAAACCACCTCAACGTGTTCCTTAACCTGGCCAACCTGATCGCCCGGAACGAGACGCGGCTGGAGGAGGCGGACGCTCTGTACCGCCAGGCTATCAGTATGAGAGCCGACTATACCCAAGCCTACATCAACAGGGGCGACATACTCATCAAGATGAACAGGTAAGCTCCAGTATTTGTTTTATTACAGGTATATTGAGACCTTGGAGGGCCTTAGTGATCCTTAGTCTCTGGGTCTTCTCTTGGGTGACCTGGATGTGTATGAATTTTATATTTTGCCTTTTATGTGTGTTGTGTTATCCCTGTTCGGGCTCTGCATGTCTCGAGTCGGCCACCCCCAGCTATTGAATTTGTGACTGAGTATTTACATACATACATACTTATTGAGATTGGAAGTGCAATTAGTTAAGGTTTGATTGCGTTGGTTTGTGTTTCAATCGTTAGGCGAGGCCGAGCCTGTTTGGGTTGATCAGATTTGCTTAAACGTTTGATCGTGTTCGTTTGTGCTGAGGGTTGAATTTTGTATTAAAAAGATGGACAGTTTACCGTGGGTTAATGGTAGCCCGAATCCTGGCTGGATTGGTTTGGGTAGATTAGTTTCAGTATAAAGACCAACTATACCCAAGCTTATATCAACAGAGGCGACATTACTGATCAAAAGGAGCAGGTAAGAGTACTTGAGTGTTTGGTGTATTACAGGCATGTTAGGGATTAAAGTTAGGATATATTGCCATTAAAATATGATGGTGTTAGTTTTTGTTACACAGGTAAGGTATTGTCTGGGTTTGTCATTATTAGTGTGGGATATATTACATAGAGCGCATTTGTTTCAGGTAGGACGCCTTATACTTTCATGTCATTTGCAAATTGCTACATCAGCATCTCTAGTGTCTAGTGGAGGTTTGGCTGTCCGTTAGCAGCCTTGGCAAGAACTGCTATTCTTGAGATAATTTGTATAAAGTGTACTCCCCTAGACGGGTTGCTGACGAGTGCTATCCACCCGGATTTATATTAGGTTGTCTCCCCCTAGATGGGGAGGAATCGGACTTCGGCCTGGATATTTTTCTACCGAAAAATGTACAAATTTATATAGAAAGAGGGGGGGGGTTGTACGGAAGACCAAGCCAACTTTTTCAGGCTGGCGGCCATATTGTTCACCTTTATCAGTCTTGGGGTGGAGTTCGAGCACCGAAATGTATAAATATGTTGTGAAGCTGTTTTTTGTTTTGTTTTTATTACGCTCACTCATACTCACTCACTCATACTCACTCACTCTCACTCACTCACTCTCACTCTCTCTCTCTCTCTCTCTCTCTCTCTCTCCTCTCTCTCTCCTCTCTCTCTCTCTCTCTCTCTCTCTCTCTCTCTCTCTCTCTCTCTCTCTCTCTCTCACTCTCACTCTCTCTCTCTCTCTCTCTCTCTTGGAGACAAAAGGTAAAGCTGCCTGCAATAATAGCAAATATGGTCTATGCATTTGCACTAGTGCATGGAATCTATTTAAACACTTCGATTCTGATAATGATCAACCAATCAACATATATAATGCATCCTGGGTTCGAATCCCCGGACTGCCACATGTATTTGTTGATTTCATTAATTGAGTTTAGGGGTAAAGTCGGTTGGTGGAGGTAACATAATAATTCTAACTTTTTTGTCTTTAGATACAAGTAAAAATCATTCTTGAAATCACACTTTAGCAAAGCTTATATATTAAAGCTCTCCTTATGTTTAGCATCGATTTCCACTGATATACTGTATATAAACACAAAATAAATAGAACACATTAAAATTGCCAGAAAAAGACCCGTATGTGACACTGCCTCAACACAGCGGAATCCCCCAATAAATAAATTAAGGAACATCCCGTTTTGAACATTAATTGTCCATTACAAACCCCAATGCATTTGAATAAGTTAATGAAAGCATATGGTTCTTCCGGGATTCGAACTCGGGACACCACACCCAGAACGTAAGCATCTAAACCATTACACCACCAACACAGTCCTAAAATATTAAATGCTCGTACAAGACATCCCCCCAAGTGGCACTTCCTTGACACGGTTCCATGTCATCTCAACCAGTAGACCATTTCAACCAGTAGCTCTCAACCAGTGCCAAATTAACCCAGACCAACCAAACCAGTGCCAAAATATAGTACTAATCTAACCTAACCTAACCTAACCGTATTGGTTGATTTGGTACTGGTTGAAATGGTCTACTGGTTGAGTTAACCGGTCACTCCTTGACACAGTCCCAGCCAATATACAAATTGCATTAACTCTCCGGTCACGCCCCTCCCAAGTCCGAGTCTTAATCAAAGCTGAGTCTCACTGGCTGAGGGGTGGTGTCTCTGAATAATGCAGGATCCCTTATGGGCGGTGATGGGCGTGAGAATGGGGGGGGGGGTCACAAACCTCTCTCTCTCTCTCTCTCTAGAATTAAGTCCTGACCACCTCGTTTGGATCGTAAGGTCTGTGTGACCAGTGTATCTATGTAACACTCACTCTCTCTCTCTCTCTCTCTCTCTCGAATTAAGTCTTGACCACGTCGTTTGGATCGTAAGGTCTGTGTGGCCAGTGTATCTATGTAACACTCTCTCTCTCTCACACACACACACACACACACACACACACACACACACACACACACACACACACACACACACACACACACACACACACACCTCCCTCCCTCCCTCCTACCTCAAGACGGTGCTATTGAAATTCTCCATGGGTGCCTTTCCTTCCCTTGGCTAATGATCTGAAGGACCCTAGGTATGTGACCCGCCTGTCTGTCCGGGTGTGTGCTGGGTTTGGCGAATTTGAGACCTTTCGTCCCATTTCTTTGTCAATATTAATACCTTTCGTGCCATTTACTATGGGTTTCAGAGGCCGTGTGGCATCGCTTTTTTCGGGAATAACTTATTAACAAACTGTTGGATCAGTATGATATTTTGCCAGAGCTTGTTTCACACCATCCCCTAATTTGTGTCAATATTGTGCATTACCAAAAGTGGAACATTAAGCCACTTGTCCCTGTGGCCTTAGGTTAAAGTCACACCTGAATGACAAGGAAACGGACAAGGCTACTGTGGCGCACCTGTCTAAACCACCAAACCATTATTGCTCTTCCATCAATTATGTATTATTTTAGTTAGATTTAGTTATTATTTTTAGTTAGTTATTATTTTAGTTATAAATTGTTTTTTTAATATCCCAATGACACCCCCCCCCCACCCCCACCCCTTTCTAGATAGATTTGTGCATTATTTTGACAAATTCTTCCTAAATTGCATTAAAAGTATAAACCTCGCCACACAAATGGGGATTAAGGAAAGGTGTGAGAGAGAGAGAGAGAGAGGTGAGAGGTTAAGGATGTGAAGGTTGAATCACGATCCCTCAAGCTTGTTCACTAATCAATCTCTCTCTCTCTCTCTCTCTCTCTCTCTCTCTCCTTTTCTTCCACTTTCCCTCTCTCTCACTCTCTCTCCCTCACTCTCGTCTCACTCTCTCTCTCTCTCTCTCTCTCTCTCTCTCTCTCTCTCTCTCTCTCTCTCTCTCTCTCCTCTCTCTCTCTCTCCTCTCTCCTCTCTCTCTCTCTCCTCTCCTTCCCCTCTCCCTCTCTCTCTCTCCCTCTCTCTCTCTCTCTCTCTCTCTCTCTCTCTCTCTCTCTCTCTCTCTCTCACTCTCTCTCTCTCTCTCTCTCTCCTAGAACTCCTAGCCACCTCGCTGGAATCGTAATGTTTGTGTGGCTAGTGCATTCATATAAATCCATGTTAATCTCCTGTTATACAGACTATGTATTTGTCTAGTAAAGTGGGGTACGGTATGCTAATATATTATATATATATTATTTTACAAGTGAAGGATAGGAAAGTAGAGTAAAGTAAATACGAGTAATGAGAGAAAGGAAGGAAGGCATGGATAGCAGTGTTGAGGAAGTAAGAGGAAGGAAAGGAGAGGAAAGAGTAAGTGGAGGTAGAGAGAGAGAGGGAGAGGAAGTAATGGTAGAGAGGGTGGAGATAGAGGTTAAAGTGTCAGTATTCCCGGGGGTCATGGTTCCCCTGGTCCCCCTTTACCCTCACACTAATAAGTTCACGTGTGTGTGTGTGTGAGAGAGAGAGAGAGAGAGAGAGAGAGAGAGAGTGTGTGTGTGTATGTGTGTATGTGTGTCTGGGGGAGGCACTGTTTTGCCTTTAGTCTCCCTCATCCACATAGCAAAACAACGCCAGTAGAACTCCATATAAATAGACGTTTCCCATACAGAAAGGCTAAAAACCAAACTAGCACACTTTCTGTTGTTGCTTGCTTGCTTTCTTCCTTATTTTCTTCCTTCCTTCCTTCCTTCCTTCCTTCCTTCCTTCCTTCCCTCCCTCCCTCTTTCCTTCCTTCCTTCCTTCCTTCTTTCCTTCCTTCCTTCTTTCCTTCCTTCCTTCCTTCCTTCCTTCCTTCCTTCCTTCTTTCCTTCCTTCCTTCTTTCCTTCCTTCCTTCCTTCCCTCTTTCCTTCCTTCTTTCCTTCCCTCTTTCCTTCCCTCTTTCCTTCCTTCCTTCCTTCCTTCCTTCTTTCCTTCCTTCACACATTCATTCATTCATTCCTGCCTTTCTCTTCTTTACTGTCTTCGTGTATTTCCTCTTCTCTCCCCCCCACCCCACCCCGCCCACTTTCATTATTTGCATCCCACCCCCACCACAATCCCTCCTCCCTCTTTCTCCACTTCCCCTCCTCCATTCCTCCCCCTCCCCCTTCTTCTTGTAGCTAAGGGTCGTACATGTTAGCCCCCCCGTTGATTTCTCTTCAGTCTCGGTAATGGAGAGAGAGAGAGAGAGAGAGAGAGAGAGGGAGAGGGAGGGGGGGGGGGGGAGAGAGGAGGAGGAAGAGGAAGAAGAAGAAGAAGACAGCTAATACAAGCATAATAATGATAACATAATCTGTTGTGGTGTGGAGTTAACAGAGCGAAGCCAAATTGGTCTGGAATAAATTACTTGTGTCAATCACCGCAGGTCCTCCACTGTGCCTATACCAGCTGACGCCCCTCATACCACACCTGTCATATACCTGTTTATACGCATCCCACACCTGTCATACCTGTGTATACACTTTACACACCTGTTTATACACTTTCCACATCTATTCCACATCTATTGTATCTATTGCATACAGTTTCACACTTGTTATGCGTCTTTATATGCCTGTATTTCATTCCACATCTGGTATATACCTGTTTATATACTTTACACACCTGTTTATGCTTCTATATACCATTTATTACATTACATACACCTGTTTATGCATTACACACCTGTCATACACCTGTTTATATACTTTACACACTTGTCATACACCTGTTCTTATACTTTACACACCTGTTTATGCCTCTGTATCTATTTCAATGTTTTCACACTTGCTTTGCTTCTTTCCATACATGTATTTGCCTCCACATCTGTTACACACCTGTTATGCCTCTATATACAATTTTAATACATTTGTTTAGTTCTTTTCACACTTGTTTTGCTTCTTGCCATGCCTGTTTTATATTTCTACACCTGTCCCATACCTGTCTTATATTTCCACACCTGTTATACACCTGTTATTCATCCCACACCAGTTATACACCTATTTATCCATACCACACCTGTTAAATACTCTACTTAGTCTCTACACACATGTTTATTCATCCCACACCTGTTATATACTCGATTTAGTCTCTACATATCTGTTATATACCTGTTTATCCATCCCACACCTGTTATATACTCTACTTAGTCTCTACACACCTGTTATACACCTGTTTATTCATCCCACATCTGTTGTACACCTGTGTGAGCCTCCACACACCTGGTCTGGAATAGATTACCTTGTCCATCACCGCGGGACCCCCACTGTGCCTACACCCGCTGACGCCCCTCATCCCACACCTGCTTATATATTACCTTCCACACCTGTTAATATACCTGTTTATATATTTTCCACTCCTGTTTAGCTTATATATTTTCCACACCTGTTTATACCTCCTAAAACTGCTATATACAGTATACCTCCACACCTGCCCCACATGTCCTTCGAGCCAGCCAGTACACACCTGCAGTTTTCTTCTATTGGCATTCACGTTTTTGGACACACCCACACACACACACACACACACACACACACTCACACTCTCTCTCTCTCTTACATCCTAGCAACAAACTTAAGATAATAAGACCAGAAGATCATGTCGTGCAGCAGAGTGAGGAGGGTAAGAAATCTCTTTCTCCCTCCTTCCTTCCTTCCTTCCTTCCTTCCTTCCTTCCTTCCTTCCTTCCTTCCTTCCTTCCTTCCTTCCTTCCTTCCTTCCTTCCTTCCTTCCTTCCTTCCTTCCTTCCTTCCTTCCTCCTCCTCGTCCTCCCCCTCCCTCCCTCACCACCATCATCCGTAGCTTGCAGGAAAACCCTCTTGATGGATTAGCCGACCAATCAAAACCTTCAAGCAAACTGACAGCCAAGAAGGAGGCAAGAAAAATATAAAGGGGTAATTGTTAATGGTGGTTATATATTTAATTATTATACTATTATTATTATTATTATTATTATTATTATTATTATTATTTTATTTTAAAGAGTTGGTGCTTGCGTCATCACCCCCCCCCCCCCCCCTCCCCCCTGCTCTACCCTTTAATTCTGAAATATTGTGGGTGGAATTGGTTTGGGAGGATGAGTGTTGTATGTGTGTGTGTGTGTGTGTGTGTGTGTGAAAGAAAGAGAGAGAGAGAGATAGAAGATATAATAGAGGTTTGTGTCTATCTGTGAGAGAGAGAGAGAGAGAGAGAGAATAGAAGTTTGTGTCTATCTGTTGGGGGTAAGGCTTGTGATAATGTGATGGTGTGTAGGAGAGTGAGGGATGGGTAATTTGTATATGTGTTTATGAGAGAGAGAGAGAGAGAGAGAGAGAGAGAGAGAGAGAGTGAGTGAGTGAGTGAATGTGTGAGTGTGTGTAGAAGAATTGTAATAAGTTTAGTGTGTGGGTAAGTGTGAGAGTGTGAGTGAGTGTTGAAGAATTGTAATCAGTTGAGAGAGAGAGTGTGAGTGAGTGAGACAATAAGAAAGAGAGGGGGGAGGAGAGAGTGTGTGTGTGTGTAGAATAATCGTAAACAGTTCAGAGAGAGAGAGAGAGAGAGAGAGAGAGAGAGACTGAGACTGACTATAGTAATGATCAGGATGACGACCACCTCCCTCATACATC
This sequence comes from Paralithodes platypus, assembly GCA_032716605.1. Taxonomy (NCBI): domain Eukaryota; kingdom Metazoa; phylum Arthropoda; class Malacostraca; order Decapoda; family Lithodidae; genus Paralithodes; species Paralithodes platypus. Next base: position 18,774,345 of record CM064537.1, on the reverse strand, counting down.
ACTTAGCTGACATCCCCACCTCTCTCTCTCTCTCTCTCTCTCTCTCTCTCACACTAAACTCTACCCACTCTGAATCACTGTTTGGACACTTGATCCTCAGTGTTTTGGAGGACAAGCAGCCTAGAAGGGTCACTAGACCTGTTGTTGCTTGATTTCCTTTTTACTCCTTTGTACACTCACTCACACACTCTCTCTCTCTAGACACTCACCCATTCTCTCTCTCTCTCTCTTAGTCCCTTACTCCCTCTCTCACTCACTCACTCACTCACTCTCACTCTATGTAAAATCGTCTCATGATAGCCAGAATAAACTGTCAAAATGCGTTATAATCTTCAAAGGGTTAATTCGCTTCCCATTCCTTTTCTCCTTTTTTTACTATCCCAGTTTTACCTGTGTGTGTGTGTGTGTGTGTGTGTGTGTGTGTGTGTGTGTGTGTAATAATAATAATAATAATAATAATACAAATAATAATAATTGTCGGTGCGTTGTTTTTCTTAACTTACGTACAGTATAATGGTTATTCTACCTTAACTACGAGGTCACATGCGACCTTTGGCGACCGTGAGGTGCCTGGCTTCCCACCATAGTATATACGCAGATGCAGATGCACGTGTAGGCTAACACAGGCTGTGTGTGCCCCAAAGCGTCCTTTTCCGTTCGTTATCCTTTTGCTTGGTCCTTTAACCTAGAGATTCGTCCTTGTCTACGGCAGAGAGAGAGAGAGATTGAGAGTGAGTTGTGGTTATATAACTAGCATTTTGTAATAATATATATATATATATATATATATATATATATATATATATATATATATATATATATATATATATATATATATATATATATATATATATACCGGTATAATTATATATATACAGTATATATATATATTTGTTTTTATATATTTATTTGTGTTATGTGTGTGTTCATAATGACTATATACATCAAGAAACCAAAGTCCTCAAAGTCAAAGATCATCTAGACATGAGAGGCACACAATTCCTGGCAGCAGCCTCCACGAATCAACACCACCCACTACACTACATGGCAACACACCCACAGACACCAAGAAATATCAAAACAACACCCAGCACACGCTATTACACACAAATACTGTCTTCTCTCCCTCCAAGCCCACCCCAAACCAACTTCCGGAAGCACATCCATACTCATATCACTGGCCGTTCCATCCACTAACTCATAGACAACACTCAGCTGCAAGCACGACCTCCCGAAATCCATCCTTCTGAATCCTCCCTTCCTCGCGAGGACAGAGTCCACCTAGCCAGGCTGAGATGCGGACACCATCCACCTCTTCTGAGCTATCAGAAGAGACTGGATGACTCCGTCATCGACATCTGCCCGGGTTGTAACACAGCACCCCATACCATTAAACACATCATAGAAGACTGCATTTCACACAACCACTTACGCCAACAACACAATTTACACTCTTTGAGAGCTCTGTGGGAAAGCCCGACCGTGGCCATGGCCTTCCTTAAGGACTCGGGGCTGTTCGGCCAGGCAGCTTAGGGAACAACAACAACAACAACTATATATATATATATATTATATATACTGTATACTGTATATATATTATATATATATATATATCTTTATATATATATATATATAAATATATATATACTGTATATATAAATATATATATACTGTATATATAGTATTTATTTATTTGTGTGTTATGTGTGTGTTCATGATTACTTCTTTAGTGCATCATAGAACTTAAATGTAGAATACGGTATCGTTCCTCTTAAAGACTATAATATAATGCAAAGGGAGAGAGAGAGTGAGAGAGAGAGAGAGAGAGAGAGAGAGAGAGAGAGAGAGAGAGAGAGATATAGATAGATAGATACCCATGTCCCTCCACCATCTCTGTATAACCTTGACTGTATCTGCGGGAGGTGTGTCTGGAAGGCACACACACACACACACACACACACACACACACACACACACACACACACACACACACACACACACACACACACACACAAGATCCCCTTTCAAGATTAATGTTTACATTTTTCGGTAGAAAAATGTCACGGGCGAAGACCGATTCATCCTAAAAAAGGTCTTAATATTGACAATGAAACATGACGAAAGGTCTTAAAATCTGGAAAACTATGGGGCTAAACATGAGGGAAAAGGCGGTCCAGAACAAGCAACCCTCTCCCCCTTAATACGCAGTTGCATTAATTAAGCATTCACTGGATGTTGGTAGTTAGTTCAGATGGTCTGCCTGTGTCTGTCTGTCATATTATCTCTCTCTCTCGATAGATAGATAGATAGATAGATAGATAGATAGATAGATAGATAGATAGATATACAATCGCCAAATAAACGCTAGTGTTTTACGGACATTTTGTATCGACTCTCCCATACTTGAATTGCCTGACGTAATTATTAGCCTTTTTATTAATATTTGTATTATGTTCTTAGTTTCCTCCCTAGACCTCCACCGACCTTTAAAAAGAACACCCCCTTCGATATAAATGTGTACATTTTTCGGTAGAAAAATATCCCATCCGAAGGCCAGTTCCTCATATAATAACAGGCTTGCTATTGCTCGCCAGGAAAAATTGACACCTAAATGGCACGAAAGGTCCTGATATTGACAACGAATGGGGTGAAATGTCTTAAAATCGCCAAACTAATGGAACAATCGTCTACAAATTGAAAACTAATGGGGCTAAACGTGAGGGAGAAGGTGGGGCCCAAAAAAAAAAAAAAAAAAAAAAAAAAAAAAAAAACATTCCCCCTTAACATTTTTACCTGAACAAGCCGCGTGTGTCTGGTTGTTAATTAATGGATATTATGCAACAGACCCCGCGGCCAGACAGTGGGTGCGGTAAGGTGAAGTCACACGAGTAGATATTTCCCGGCAAGTTCATGTCAACCCTTTCAGCACGATGACGTAATTGGCCTCCTATTTCTGGTTACCATTAGACGATTGTCTTTAGCTTATCCAACTCCAGGACTCAAAGGGGTAAATACGATCTCCATAAACCCTCTTGTCGAAGTACAACAGATAAACAAAAAGCAGTGTGTGTGTGTGTAATAATAATAATAATAATAATAAACGGTTTATTAAAGAATGGCAGCCTCATGAGCTGAAAATACACATTTTACAATTAGTGGATGGACATGAGATGTACAGATATGAAGATGGTAAGCTCAGTTTACAAAAGAAAAAAAAAAAAAAAAAAATTATGCAGGTGCAAAATACAAATTATCATAAAATAACCATGAGAGTAAGTGATATACAGTACATATACACATTTATTTTACTTACTCATATACAGAACATACATATATGCACGTACGTACGCACATACATACGCATACATATACACACATATATAAGAACATAAGAACATGCAGTAAGTGTGCACATGTCCGTATACACAAACGCTCACGTATGCACACAAACATACATACATACAAAAACTGTGTGTGTGTGTGTGTGTGTGTGTGTGTGTGTGTGTGTGTGCTTACACTAGTTGTATTTGCGGGAGTGAGCATGCTCGTTAATTCCCGCCTCCTAAGATATGTTTGTCATACCGTGCTTTGAAACTATGCACTGATGGTGCAGACACTACTTCGGCTGGCAATTTGTTCCACCCACTAATCGAGTTGGTAGGAAATCTTTTACTTTTCAGATCAGATTTACTATTAGGCACTTTTAGTTTGTAGCTGTGACCTCTTGTCCTCTCACCTCCATCCCTCTCTATGAAGTTTTCTTGGTCGATTTTGTCAATACCTCTAACACATTTGTATATCTGAATTTGCTGTCCTCGTTTCCTTCTCTGTTCCAGTGTAGGTAGATTCAATCTCTCGAGCCTCTCTTGGTACTCCAAAATTTCCAAACCTGGGATCATCCTCGTAGGTGCTCTCTGTACCCTCTCAATTTTGTGGATATGTTTCTTCATGTGAGGGGACCACACTGTGTGTGTGTGTTACTCAGTTACTTGTTCGTCAAGGGGAATCCACGCAATGCGAGCTAAGCTCATTATTATCGCGCCTCCTTAACTGGGAATGTATTGCGTGAAATGCATGTTAAGTGTTTTATGTACTGTTGGAATGGCTGTGGATGTGTGTGTAGTCTGTATTTAGCCAATTGGCGACATCGGAAACGAAGGCTTAGGGTGGATCTGTATGGTACCATTCTCACTATAGACGGTACCGTCTCGCCCTAAGGCTTAGGTAGCCATCAGCTTAGGTGAACCATATGATACCCATCTCGCCTTGTACCATTTTGTGTGTGTGTGTGTGTATGTATGTGCAAGTACTTAACCCCTTCTGTACCGGCGACGCATTTAAATATTATTCTAACTATATTTAGATGATTTTATGCAGCTGAGGAAGGATCTGTGGTAGTTAAGAGGGTTGATTAAGAGAGTTCGAAGCCTTATAATTGCTGGAGATCCTTCCTAAACTGTATATAATCGTCTAAATATAGCTAGAATAAAACGCAAAAAGACGTCCCCGGTACAGAAGGGGTTAACAGCCTATATAAAAGTGTCCACGTACCCCCACGTACCCCCCTTATGTACCCTAGCCCCCATCATCATCATCATCATCAGGTGACTTGCCCACAAATTAGCATCTTATTATCATCTCATTAATGCAGTTATTCCCTCTGCGATTACCATATGACAAGCCTTCTTATGGGGAGGTCTTTAGTTTGTTCCTTAGACCTCCATCAAGCTTATAATTACAGTCCCTAGACCCCTTTTCAAGATAAATTTGTAAATTTTTCGGTAGAAAAATGTCCAGGCCAAAGGCCGGTTCCTCTTAAATTACAGACTCGCTATCGCTCGTCAGGCAAAAATCGACAGCTAAAAGGCACGCAAGGTCTTAAAAATTGACATAAATAGGGTGAAAGTTCTTAAAATCGACAAAATAATGGGGTGAACTTCTCAAAATCTCAAACGCAATGAGGCTAGACATGAGGGAAAAGGGGTCCAGTAATGTATCCCTCAAGTGGAAATCTCCCCTTAACCCTTTCAATCAATTGACGCTATTATTATTATTTTTGAGTTGTAGAGCATGTTTTTTTTTTTTTGTTTTTTTTTACTATTTTATCTATTGTATTTTATTTATATTGTTTTATGTTTGTTTTTTTTCTGTTCGGGCTCTGTCTCGAGTCGGCCACCCCCAGTTGTGGGGTATGTGCCTGAGTGTATACATCAATTATTATTATTAGTATTATTAGTATTATTTTATACAATAATCTATTCATTATTTTTAGTCAAATATTAACCACTAGTTTCTATTTTTCTGCAGCTGATCGTAAATTGAATCTCTTATTAGCTGATTTCTCGATACTTGTGGAAATATATGAAACTACAATGGCTGGGTGTCGTATTAAGGGGAGATATCGACTTGAGGGATTTTTTTCTGGACCCCTTTCTCTCTCATGTTTAGCCCCATTGCTTTTGATATTATAAAACGTTTGCCCGATTAGTTTAGCGATTTTAAGAACTTTCACCCCATATTAAGACCTTTCGTGCAATTCAGGTGTCGATTTTATCCTGGCGAGCGATAGCGAGCCTGTAATTTAAGAGGAACCGGCCTTCGGCCGGGAAATTTTTCTACCGAAAAATGTACAAATTTACCTTGACAGGGACTCAAGGGGGTGTAATTTTAAGCTTGATGGAGGTCTAGGGAACAAACTTAATACCTCCCCTTAATGCCAAGTTTTCAGAATAACCATCATCTTTGGCTACAAAATCTACCTTATAACTGAGTAACAAAGATAGAAACATGACAATTTACCCTCAGCTGGAACAAAATGGACTATAGTTTCTTGCAAGTCAAGGAGGGCTGTAAATGCACGAATCTATTTACTGGTTGACTCTTCCCAATATATAGAAACATTTCGATCGATATAATTTTTGAGTTATGAGAGGTTGGGAATTTGTAGATTAGTCAAGGTGAATGTGCTGTAGCTATTGTACCTCTAGATGCGTTGATGCATTTTGGACTAACCTACAGGAATCAAAGGGATAACTAAATAATATCCCAAGTCTTATGACCAAAATATAATCGTCTGAGAGATAACATTAATCAGTTTGGGAACAATTGTCATTTGATTCCCAAAAATACCTTTAATCGAAATTGTGATCATAAGCATCGTAATTCAACCAACGAAAAATATGTTCCACAAGCAGGAAAATGTGTGTGTGTGTGTGTGTGTGTGTGTGTGTGTGTGTGTGTGTGTGTGTGTATTAATCATGGGAAGCTGAGAGAGAAACGCCATGAAACAGGGTGCAAAGAGTACAAAGGAAATCAAGCAACAACAGGTCTAGTGACCCTTCTAGGCTGCTTGTCCTCCAAAACACTGAGGATCAAGTGTCCAAACAGTGGTTTAGAGTGGGTAAGGGAACATTGGAAAGGGAACTACTGCCCTGGAACTAATGTCCGTGGCAGGATTAGGAAGTTAGTAGGGGACAGATGGGTTAGTAACTGAGGGGAGGATAAAATAAAGTTATTAATTTACAAACTCAGTCAGTCGCGGGTTTGATGCGAGATATTTGTCTAGGCGGAGTTTAAATGAATCAACGGTGCTGCAGTCTATAACGTCTCGGGGAAGCCCATTCCACAAGTTAACAACTCGATTGAAGAAGAAATTCTTAGATTCGTGTGAGTTTAAAGAGTGAGGACTAGGGTTTGATAGAATGAGAGAGCGAGAGATTGAGTAAGGGAAAAACAAGCAAGATGCATATAGACTGTAGAGGAAGTGAACCAGACTTTGATATAACAGGGATGTGGAGTTAGGGTAAAGTATTGATGAGATAGTTTGATAGCATGAGAGACAGTTAGTGTAAGGCATTTGGGAGATACTGTAGAGTTAAGGCAAAATTAGTAAGAGAGAGAGAGAGAGAGAGATAAGCAGAGACAACATTAAAGAGGAAATGGAATAACAGGGGAAAGGTAAAATACAATGAGAGAGAGAGAGAGAGAGATAAGAGAGGAATGGAATAGAAGTGTAAAGGGAAAATACAATGAGAGACAGAGAGAGATAGATAGGCGTCATGGGGTGTGGATGGGCGGGTTTGAAGTCTACCTCCTGCTGGGCGGCCCTGAGACTGTCCACGGGGCGCCCCTAGGTTCACTACACCCACACTATAACCACTATACTACCACTATAACCACTACACCCACACTATAACCACTATACTACCACTATAACCAGTACACTATCACTATAACCACTATACTACCACTATAACCACTATACTACCACTATAACCACTATACTACCACTATAACCACTATACTACCACTATAACCACTATACTACCACTATAACCACTATACTACCACTATACTACCACTATAACCACTATACTACCACTACAACCACTATACTACCACTATAACCACTATACTACCACTACAACCACTATAACCACTATACTACCACTATAACCACTATACTACCACTACAACCACTATACTACCACTATAACCACTATACTACCACTACAACCACTATACTACCACTATACTACCACTATAACCACTATACTACCACTATAACCACTATACTACCACTATAACCACTATACTACCACTATAACCACTATACTACCACTATAACCACTATACTACCACTATAACCACTATACTACCACTACAACCACTATAACCACTATACTACCACTATAACCACTATACTACCACTATAACCACTATACTACCACTATAACCACTATACTACCACTACTACCACTATAACCACTATACTACCACTATAACCACTATACTACCACTACAACCACTATAACCACTATACTACCACTATACTACCACTATAACCACTATACTACCACTATAACCACTATACTACCACTATACTACCACTATACTACCACTATACTACCACTATAACCACTATACTACCACTATAACCACTATACTACCACTATAACCACTATACTACCACTATAACCACTATACTACCACTACAACCACTATAACCACTATACTACCACTATAACCACTATACTACCACTACAACCACTATCTATCTATCTATCTATTGCCTGACGCCGTGATCCCCGAAGGGGTGGCCACGAAACGAACCGCCCCCATACACCACTATAACCAGTCAGGCGACGCCCCTCCCCCCAACCAGCACCGCCTTCGTTCATGTACTTCCTCACTCCATCCTACCACCTCATATTCGGTCTACCTCTCCCCCTCTGTCCCTCCACCTCGCTTTCGTACACCCACTTAGTCACTATACTCGCTTTCCACTACGTTCCACTATGGCCGAAACCATCTCAATCCTTTTCACACTTTCCAGCACATCTACCTCCACACCACACCTCCTTCTTACTTCCACATTAGTCTGTCTATCCCTCCATGTAACTCCGCACGCACTCCTTAAGTAATTCATTTCCACTATACTACCACTATAACCACTATACTACCACTATAACCACTATACTACCACTATAACCACTATACTACCACTATCCCCACACTATAACCACTATACTATCACTATAACCACTATACTACCACTATAACCACTATACTACCACTACACCCACACTATAACCACTATACTACCACTATAACCACTATACTACCACTATAACCACTATACTACCACTATACCCACACTATAACCACTATACTACCACTACACCCACACTATAACCACTATACTACCACTACCATATCCACTATACTACCACTACCATATCCACTATACTACCACTACCATATCCACTATACTACCACTACCATATCCACTATACTACCACTACCATATCCACTATACTACCACTACCATATCCACTATACTACCACTATAACCACTACACCCACACTATAACCACTATACTATCACTATAACCACTATACTACCACTATAACCACTATACTACCACTATAACCACTATACTACCACTATAACCACTATACTACCACTATAACCACTATACTACCACTATAACCACTACACCCACACTATAACCACTATGCTACCACTATACTACCACTATAACCACTACACCCACACTATAACCACTATGCTACCACTATAACCACTATACTACCACTATCCCCACACTATAACCACTATACTATCACTATAACCACTATACTACCACTATAACCACTATACTACCACTATAACCACTATACTACCACTACACTACCACTATAACCACTATACTACCACTATAACCACTATACTACCACTACACTACCACTACACTACCACTACACCCACACTATAACCACTATAACCACTATACTACCACTATAACCACTACACCCACACTATAACCACTATGCTACCACTATACTACCACTATAACCACTACACCCACACTATACCCACACTATAACCACTATGCTACCACTATACTACCACTATAACCACTATAACCACTATACTACCACTATAACCACTATACTACCACTATAACCACTATACTACCACTATAACCACTATACTACCACTATAACCACTATACCCACACTATAACTACTACACCCACACTATAACCACTACACCCACACTATAACCACTATACTACCACTATAACCACTATACTACCACTATAACCACTATACTACCACTACAACCACTATAACCACTATACTACCACTATAACCACTATACTACCACTATATAACCACTATACTACCACTATAACCACTATACTACCACTATAACCACTATACTACCACTATAACCACTATACTACCACTATAACCACTATACTACCACTATAACCACTATACTACCACTATAACCACTATACTACCACTATAACCACTATACTACCACTTAACCACTATACTACCACTACACCCACACTATAACCACTATACTACCACTATAACCACACTATACCCTATTCCAAATAAGTAGGCCAAATATCTTGAACATGAACCCCTATAACTCACAAACGACTTGAGTAATTCAGCTACTATTTCTACCATTTGGGAAGGGTCAGCCAGGGAATAGGTGTGGCAATTTACATTTTTTTTTAGCGTTTTTTGAGCTACAAATGTTAGGGTTCAAAATGTCTGGCCTACCTTTTTGGAACAGGGTATACACACACACACACACACACACACACACACACACACACACACACACACACACACACCTCCTCCACCCACTAGGACGGCACCGGTACAGAAGGGGTTAACCCCTTCTGTACCGGTGACGTCTTCTGAATTTGATTCTAGCAATATTAAAGACGATTTTGTGCAGCTTAGGAAGGATTTGTGGTAGTAAGAAGGGTTGTTGTTGTTGTTGTTGTTCCCCAAGCTGCCTGGCCGAACAGCCCCAAGGCCCTGAGCAAGGCCAAGGCCATAACCGAGCGCCCCCACAGAACCCTCCCCGCTGACCACAATAAAGCCTGGGTGACCGAAGCCACTCCATGGCGGGGAGCTGAGGAGGGTGCGGAAATGCCCGGGAAACCAAAGCCCCACCCAGGGCCCTGTGTCCCTCAGCAATTATGAAGAGAAAGTTGAGGGGCAAGGGAAAAATGTGACGCTTTGGCTTCCAATCTTGGTAGATTGGGAGGTCAATCCACGTTAGAGACGCCGTCACTTGAGATCTAGAAAATATATAAGTAAAAGGAACAGTCAGAGTAAGCTATGGGTATGGCAGAGATTGCTCAGTTCTCACTCTGATAGACCAGCCCATCACCACATGACTAGAACCCAATCCTCTCAGCATCAGCTAGGAAAGGCCCTAGAAAGTCGCCTTTGGCGGGGGGATAGCTCCCCTATTTCAACCCTTTTCGGGGTTGGGTTAAGTGATATAGTTCTCAGCCTGATAATTGCTGTAGTCCCATTTTAAACTGAATATAATCGTCTAATAATAGTTGCCAGAATATGATGCAAAGGACGTCACAGGTACAATTGCTGTAGGGAGGTGTGTGTGTGTGTGTAATAATAATAATAATAATAATAATAATAATAATAAACGGTTTATTAAAGAATGGCAGCCTCATGAGCTGTGTGTGTGTGTGTGTGTGTGTGTGTTGGGGGGAGGAAGGGTGGTGGGGGTGGGGGGGTCCTATCACTCCACCCCCTCACGTTCTCCTTAGGCTGCGAGATGGGCTCCTCGGTCTCGTTATCTTAAAATTTACAACCAATCCGGGGCACCCAGTGTATATTATTATAGCTCAAGCCCACTAACTATCTGTCTATCTATGTATCTATCTATCTGTGTATCTATTTAACAATTATTCATCTATCTATATACAGTACCCCAGGTCACCTACTGATTATATATATATATATAATATTATATATATATATATATATATATATATATATATATATATATATATATATATATATACTGTACACACACAAATATATCTCGAAGTGGGAATCTTGGGGTATTTTTTAATAAGCTTGATGGAAGTCTAAGGAGCAAACTAACCCCCCCCCCTTCTCTCTCTCTCTCTCTCTCTCTCAAGCAGCCTCTAAATGTGTAAAGCTGGATGCTATCTGATCACATAAATAGAACGTATATAATTAGGAGACCGTTTATATATATGAGGGATTATATAATAGGTACAGACGCTATAGGAGTATTCGTGGACCTGTCTCGTCTCGTCTCTTCTCTTTTCTCCTCCTCCTCTGCGCCCTTCATCCTTCTAACCCTACCCCCAGTCCCCCAGTAGCCCCCCTGACGTGACTGAGTGGCAAGGCTAAAGGAGGGGGGGGGGGGGGGTTGCTGGTTGCCTGCACGGACTGGCGATGAGCGCACCCGAGTGATTAGGGTTCGAATCCTGGGTGGGGGTTAGGTGCGGAGGTAAGGGTTCGCAGTCATGATTGGGAGGTGGGGGTTAAGGAATGGGAGATGGTTTTGGAGGGGGTGGAATGGGGAGGGGTGGTGGGGGTTAGAGGGTTCGAAGACAGGAGGGGAGGTAGAGGAATCGAAACACTGGGAGGGGGGGGGGTCGACTTCATAGGGATCGGGAGTGGAGAATCATTGGGGTACACTCGTGTGCCATAGTCTCTAGGTCACTTATAAATATGCGTGGATTTTTCTCTGAGATTTCCTTTATGAGAGAGAGAGAGAGAGAGAGAGAGAGAGAGAGAGAGAGAGACTAAACAACAACAACAACAACAAGGCAGCCTCATGAAGCCCAGTGAAATATTCCCCCTGTAACGCACGATAAGGAATGCTCATTAATTATCACACATGAACATTTTTTATTTTATTTTTATTTTTTATCATAGTGTACCCTAGGATGTATTTATATAATTTACGGGCAGATTATATATATATATATATATATATATATATATATATATATATATATATATATATATATATATATATATACCGTATATATATATATTATATTATTTGTATTATTATTATATTTTTAGTTTCCTCCCTAAACTTCTATCAAGCTTTAATTCAAACAGCTGAAGACCTCCCTTCATGATGAATTTGGTTAAAGCATGGACGATCGTCCTGACTGTCGGTGGTTTGAGCCCCGCTGAGAGTATGAATACAATTGTTAGCTCACGTGTATTTGTGAGATATACTTAATACATATATACTATCTCTCTCTCTCTCTCTAGATAAATGTGTATTCTATATTTGTATTAATTTCACCACAACACAAACACCTCAATGAAATTAATGAAAGGTTATATGTGATCCCCCGGGATTCGAACCTGGGTTATCACACACATATTTTTAAACACTAACCATTACACCACCAGGTGTAATGTACGTGGGAGGGAGTAAGCGTGTATGTATGTAATTATGCATACTGTATGTGTAAGTGAGAGACTGTGTGCGTTAGAGATAGATTATAATGTATGTATGTATGTATGTATGTATGAGGGAGGGGGGTATGCGGGTATGTATATATGCATTTGTGTGAGTGTGTGAGAGAGACTGTTCGTATGTATGAGATAGATTGAATGTTTGTAAGATAAAGCTAATGTTAGATATATATATATATATATATATATATAATAAGTATGTGTGTTTGTGTGTGAGAGAGAGACAGTACGATGACCTCAAGTGCATGGTGGTGGTGGTGGTAGTTGTGATAGTATTGGTGGTGGAGAGTAAACAGATGATGGTGGTGGTGGTAGTAGTAAATTGTAGTAATAGTAGTAGTAATAATAGTAGTGGAGAGGAGGAGGAAGAAGGTGGAGGAGCAGGGTAAGGTGGTAGGTGGTGGTGGTGGAGGAAGGAAGGGGCCTCTGGGGACGTGTGTGCATGATGTAGTATGCAAGCTCAGACCCTCCACAACCACCTCCTCCTCCTCCCCCCCCCCCCCCCTTACTGCCACCAACACCCCCACCCCTCCTCCTCCTACTGCCACCACCCCGTGCGGCGGTTAGAATCGGCGCGCGGTAGCACCGTAGCTGTGTGTCAGAGAGAGAGAGAGAGAGAGCACGCGAGTGTGTGTGTGTGAGAAAGAGAGCGAGTATGTGTGTTAGAGAAGAAGTATGTGTACCAGAGAGGAAGTATGTGTACCCTACCCTCCATACCCTACCCCTACACCCTTCCATCTAACCTACCCCTGCCTACCTCAACCCTACCCTACCCCCTACACCCTTCCATCTAACCAACCTACCCCTGCCTACCTCAACCCTACCCCTATGACCCTACCCAACCCTCCATACCCTACCCCTACACCCTTCCATCTACCCTACCCCTGCCTACCTCTACCCTACCCCTATGACCCTCCATACCCTACCCCTACACCCTTCCATCTACCCTACCCCTGCCTACCTCTAACCCTCCATACCCTACCCCTGCACCCTTCCGTCTAACCCTACCCCTGCCTTCCTCAACCCTACCCAACCCTCCATACCCTAACCCCTGCCTACCTCAACCCTACCCAACCCTCCATACCCTAACCCTACACCCTTCCATCTAACCTACCCCTACCCTAACTCTACTCAATGCTACCCTTGTAACTTGGCATACGCAACTAACTGCCATTTGTGCTGCTTTAGCCGTCTTTTGATTTGTATTGGAAGTGTGTTCATTGTTTACACACACACACACACACACACACACGGGTCGCTGTGGTCCAGTTGGTTAAGGCGCTGTGTTACGTGCTGACCGCAAGGGGCCGGGGCGAGGGTTCGAATCCACCAGAATCCTAAAGGTTTTTTCGGCCATAGCGACGGAGAGAATTGTATCGTAGTTCCTCCCTAACCAAGCTGCTATCAGCCTGTGTTAGCCTACACATCTTTTCACCAATACAAAGTGCATCTGCGTATGTACAGTACTGGGTGGGAAGCCAGGCACCTACGGTCGCCAAAGGTCGCATGAGATAATAATAATAATAATATTTATTCAGTTAGCAATTTACAGAGTTGGTACCACATAGTATGTTATAAATATGACATGTACCAGCCTTGCATAATTCCAACTAAGGATAGCCCAATAAGGCCGTTAGGCGTATTTCCATTGGGGTCCTTGTGGGATTAGGTTAGTTGGGGAAATGGGGAGGATAGAGAAATGGATACTTTAGAGAAAGTATTTCTAGGGGGTTATTTTAAGATACCTTACATCCTATAGTAAATATCAGTAATCCGTAATCAGTAATCATTTCAGTTTGGTTTGTCTATCTCTTATGTCGTATTTAGTAGTAGACATAAGCTTGGTGCTCCCTTCTCGCAGCTGTCCGGTTCAGGTGTTCCTTCAGGCTACGTCTGAAGGAATACAGTGTTCTCTTTTCACGGACTGACTGGGGTAGGTCGTTCCAGTCTTTGATGGCGGTGAAGAAGAATGTTTGCTTACCCTGTCCTTGGATTCTCGTAGTTAAGGTAGAATAAGTATAGGTTTAAGAAAAACTCTGTAGATTTTCAGCCTCAGGGCTGCAATGAACAATAAAACCGACAATTATTATTATTATACACACAGTTTATTGGTCAACTCCCTCTACTAAAGAGCCTCTCGGGTGTGGTGGGGAAGCAAAAATTATTGTTGAGGGAGGAAGGGAAGAAAAAAATGACTGGGTGGTGGTGGAGGAGGAGGAGGAGGAGGAGGAAAGGTGTTAACAAGAGGCATTGTCTCTGGAGAGCCGATTACATGCAGGTTTTTTTGTCTGTCTGTTTTGTAAAACAGGGTCGTCAACACTTTCACTATGACTATTTTGGTGAGAGAGAGAGAGTGTGTACTTTAACTATCAATATTTTGGTGAGAGAGAGAGAGAGAATATGAATGAGTGTGTGTGTGTGTGAATGAGTTAACGTTATATGAAAGAGACAGACAGACAGAGGGGGTGGGTCTGTGTTTCACTTGATGTATAACTGTATCTAATGACTTGTTTTCTATCTGGTTTCAGGACTAAGGAAGCCCAGGAAGTGTACGAAAGAGCCCTCTTCTATGACAGCACCAACCCAGACATATATTATAATGTGAGTATATATTGATTTATGTATTGAGTTCTGTATGTATTATTTGTGTTACTAATTTTGTTCATAAGCCTATACATATTTTATCTATCTATCGCCTGACGCCGTGGCCACGAACGAACCGCCCCCATGCACCTCTGTCCCCAGTCAGTTGATGCCCCTCCTCCCAACCAGCACTGCCTTCATCCATATACTTCCTCACTCCATCCTTCCACCTCTCCTTCGGTGCACCTATCCCTCTCTGTCCTTCCACCTCGCTCTCGTACACCCTATTAGTCATTCTCTCGCTTTCCATACGTTCCATGTGGCCGAACCATCTCAAGTTGTTCCTTTTCACACTTTCCAGCACATCTACCTCCACACCACACCTCCTTCTTACTTCCTCCTTCGTCTGTCTATCCCTCCATGTAACTCTGCACGCACTTCTCAAGTAACTAATTTCCACCTCTCTCACTCTTGGTCTGAGTCTCTTCCCGAACGTCCATGCTTCACTTCCGTAAGTTAGTGTCGGGATTACCACACTGTCATGCAAGGACTTCTCCACTTCCATACTGACCACCCCATTTCTTGTTACTGCTTGTTACTACAACCCTCTTCCCCTGTTGCACCCTCTCCCACACTTCTTCATCCATAGTCCCATCTTTACTCAACACACTGCCCAGATACTTAAAAGAGCTGACGATCTCCATAGCCTGACCATTCAACTTCACCTCGCACTTTGTGACTTCACCCCTTTCGAAGACCATAACCTTGCTCTTCCCCGCATTTACCTTCAAATTCCGTTTTTTTGCACACTGTTCCAAACTCATTTACCAGACCCTGCAACTTCCATTCATTATCGCTCATCAGAACTGTATTATCTGCAAACAGCAATATAGGCAGCTTCCACTCATTTCCCTCCCTTTTCAGCGATACACAAACATCCACTGCTCTTCCTAGTATTTCATAACTCCATCCATATATACAGTAAACAACCACGGGAACATCACACACCCCTGTTTCAATCCAACATTCAGGTCAAAGAACTTGCTCTGCTCATTCTCCACACGTACTGCCGCCTTTGCACCCTCATACATGCTCTTCACTGCTTTCAGCAACTTGCCATCTACTCCCTATATTCTAAGTACTTTCCACAAACCTTCTCTATCCACTCTGTCATAGGCATTCTCCAAGTCCATAAAGGCAACATACACCTTTTGTTGCTTCTCCAGATATTTCTCCACAACACAATTCAGGGTAAAAATTTTATCTACACATCCTCTTCCCTTCCTAAAACCTCCCTGCTCGTCACCTATCCATTTCTCCGTTATCACTCTCACTCTCTCAATCACTACCCTACTGTACACCTTCCCTACTACGCTTAAAAGACATATTCCTCGGTGGTTACCACACACTCCTCTTTCCCCTTTGCCCTTATTTAGGGGGACTATTATGCCAGTCTTCCAGTCATCGGGTGCACTCCCCTTCTCCCATGCAAGTTTGCACATTTTCTATACCCATTCGATCACTATCTCACCACCATACCTCAACATATCTCACACACTCCATCTGTTCCTATTTTATAATGTGAGTGTATATATATTAATTGTATATATATATATATATGTATTGAGTTATGTATGTATTATTTGTGTTGCTCATTATTACATAAACCTAGCGTGTCGTAAGAGGCGACTAAAGAGGTTGGGTCGGTGGGCTTGCGACCCCCACCTGGAAAAAATACCTAAGCAAAGAAAAACGAACGAACAGCCTCGGATGCGGACGGAACCTATGTTGACGAACCACGACCGACTAAGGACATTCCTTCGGACATTCTGGAGCGAAGGCGGTGCTGGTTGGGGGGAAGGGCGTCGACTGACTGGGGACAGAGGTGCATGGGGGCGGTTCGTTCGTGGCCACACCTTCGGGAATCACAGCGTCAGGCAATAGATAGATAGATAAAAAAAAAAAAAAAAAAAAAAAAAAAATAGATTGATTGATAGATAGTAGGCCTCTGTATTAATTTATGTATTGAGGTATGTACTGTACTGTATATATTATTTTTGTTACTGATTCATTATTACATAAACCTAGACAATTTATAATTTGAGTGTATATTGGCCCATGTATTGAGTTATGAATGTAATATATTTGTTGTTTTTTGTTTTCAACTATCTATTCTATGTACTCAAGCCCATTCCCCATTTTATTTTATTTTTGTGGGGGGGGGGGGGGGGGCTCGACTCGGCTCGACTCGACTCGACTCGACTCGACTCGACTCATATTCCCATACCAGGGTGTGGGCAGGCGGTCCTTAAAGCAAAAATATGAACCTATCTTAAAATCATTTATATGAACGATACCTGAACTGGATTTGTCACAAATATGTAAGGAATTTATTGGTTAATATTTACCAACCTAAACAAGCTGTGCACACTGTGAGTAAGGAGGAAATGTACATTAAATTACCCTTTCTAGGTAAAGTTTCTGATAAACTAGAAAATTCACTTATTGATCAACTTGCTAAATTTTACCCTCAAATCCAGTTCAGGTTCGTTCATATATATATATATATATATATACCGGTATATTATTATTATTATTTATATTTATGTATTTATTTTTTCCCTAGACCTCCATCATGCTTTAAAAACGAAAACAAAGAAAAACTGTACTATTATATTTAAACAATCCCCTCCTTTGTCCTGTAGCTAATAGGCTGGTACTGTATATTCCTTCAGCTGGGTGTGGTGTTGCTGGAGCAGGGTCGGGCACAGCAGGCCCTGGCGTACCTGGATAAAGCCCTGGAGATGGACCCCGATCACCAACAAGCCCTTCTCAACTCAGCTGTCTTAATACAGGTGAGCGTTAGCCGTTAGTATTATGAGACTGTAGACATTTAACCCCTTCCGTACCGGCGACGTCTTTTTTCCTTTTATTCTAGCTATATTTAGATGATTTTGAGCAAGTTAAGAAGGATCTGTGGAAGTAAAAAGGGTTAATTAAGATAGTTCGAAGCCTGTTAATTGCTGGAGGCCCTTTTAAAACTGAATAAAATTGTCTAATAGTAGCCATAATAAAATTAAAAGACGTCTCCGGTACAGAAGGGGTTAACCCTTTCAGTACGGGTGACCTTGTTTTTATCCTGGCTGGTGAGACTATGCAATGTTTGCTTTGTTGTGTCAATGGTACCAGTAGACTGGAGGAGTGCATGTATTGTGCCTTTGTAGAAGGGGAAGGGAGACCGGCAGGAGTGTTCAAATAATAGAGGTATTACAGTAGTTGTATTATCAGTTGTTGGAAAGCTGTATGGCAGGGTGTTGATAGAGAGGATAATAAAGTGTACGAAAGCTGCAATAGGAGAAGAGCATTGCAGTTTTAGGAGGGGAAGAGGGTGTTTGGATCAGATTATTGCAGTAAGACAGCTATGCGAGAAGTATTTAGAGAAAGGTAAGTAGTATTTTGAGCTTTTATGGATGTGGAAAAAACGTATGACCATGTGGATCAAGAAGCAATGTGGAAGGTGCTAAGGTTTTACAAAATTGAAGGAAATTTTTTAAGAGCAGTCAAGAGTTTTCATGAAGAGAGCAAAGCGTGTGTTAGAGTAGGAAATGAGGTCTAGGACAGGGTTGTGTAATATCCCTGTGGTTGTTTAATGTGTATATGGATGGTGTGGAGAGGGAGATAATAATGTGATCTATGGGTAGAGGATTGGGTTTAGTAGGAAAGAATGGTGGTGATTGGGAGTTAATTCAGTTGCTGTTTTATGATGACAGCGCTGGTGACGGATTCCGAGGAAAAGCTGCAGCGAGTAGTAAAAGAGTTTGGTGTGGTATGTGAGAGGAGAAAGCTGAGGGTGAATGTCAATAAAAGTAAAGTAATGGTGTGTAATAGAGATGCTCGTAAGGTAAATTGTAATATACGACTGGATGGGGAAATGCTGGAACAAGTGGAGTGTTATAAAGACCTAGGAGGAGTGATAAGTAGGGACGCAGGTGGGGGAATGAAGGTAAGACGGAGAGTGTGTGAGGGAAGGAAAGTTTTCGGAGCAATGGGAAATCGCGTAATGAAAGTCAAAAGTGCAATGTATCAAGGGATAGTTGTACCGACATTGATGTATGGGGCTGAGACATGGTCTGAATATACAAGAGAAAAGAAAGTTGGATGTGATGGAGATGAGCTGCTTGAGGAGTATGTGTGGAGTGAAGCGTAGAAACAGATTAAGGAATGAAGAGGTATGTAGTAGAGTGGGACAACAGGACCTTTCATCAGTCAGCGTGGAAAAAAGTGTGCTATGCTGGTATGGACATGTTGAACGAATGGGATCCTTCCTAAGCTGTATAAAATTGTTTAATGTTAGCCAGAATATACTGCTAAAAGGCTTCATAATCCTCGAGGGATTAAGAGTATTGTAGAGTATTAGTTAAGTTAGCACTGGATAAAAGCTACTGGTTGAAGTGATTTTCAAATTGAATTATCCAGTTACCTATCTATCTATTGCCAGAAGCCTTGGTCCCCAACAGGGTGGCCACGAATAAATCGTTCCCATGCACCTAACCTAACCTAACCGATGCTATCTTCATAGTCAGGCAGATACAGGAAAGATACCTACTAAAAGGCAGGGATCTTTACTTTGTGTTTGTGGACCTGGAGAAGGCCTTTGATAGGGTACCTAGAGATGTTGTACAGTGGGCTATGAGGAAACTTGGTGTGGAAGAGTGGCTGGTGCGTGTGATAATGAAGATGTATGAGGATTCGCGAAGTTCGGTGAGGGTGAAAGGTGTACTGAGTGATGAATTCGCAGTCCGTGTTGGAGTCCATCAGGGTTCAGTGTTAAGCCCCCTCCTCTTTATTATGGTCTTGGAGGCGCTGTCTAGAGTTTTTAGAGGCGGACTCCCGTTGGAACTGTTTTATGCAGACGATTTAGTCCTAATAGCTGACAGTATGCAGGATGCTGAGGCCAAATTCAGAAAGTGGAGAGAGGGCATGGCGAGCAAGGGTTTAAGAGTCAATATTAACAAAACCAAGGTTATGCATTGTAGTTTGAGACGAGGCAATGTGGAAAAGAGCGGTGCATACCCATGTGCAGTGTGTGGAAAGGGAGTGGGCGTTAACTCAATTCAATGTAGCATCTGTCGATGTTGGGTACACCATGGGAGTAAGCGCTGTAGTAGAATAAAGGGGGCCCCTGCCGAAGGATAAGTCAGAAATAGAGAAATTTGAGTGCGTAGTGTGCAAAGGCGAGCTTGTGTTAAGTGATGATCCTGTGGCTGTGAATTTTGGAAATGAGTCTTTGGAGCTGGTGAACAAGTTTTGTTACCTAGGAGATACCATCTCTGCCGGTGGTGGGGCCGAGGCTGCCACTGTTGCTAGAATTAGGTGTGGCTGGGGGAAGTTCAGAGAATTGATGCCAATCCTGACCATGAAAAGAATGCCTCTCCCCCTGAAGGGAAAGGTGTATGCCTCATGTGTTAGAAGTGCAATGACGTATGCCTCAGAAACATGGGCCGTTAAAGTAGAGGATGTCAACAGAATGGAGCGTAATGAGATGAGAATGGTGAGATGGATGTGTGGGGCCAGGCTACAGGATAGAATAACAAATGTTGAGCTGAGGAGACGTTTAGGTATAAAGAGTATTAGCGAGGTGATGCGTACAAGTAGACTGGGATGGTATGGACATGTGGAGAGAATGGATGAACAAAATTGGGTGACAAAATGCAGGTCTGTGATTGTGGAGGGAGCTGCACCAAGGGGTGGACCGAGGAAGACCTGGGATCGGACTATACGCGCCGATCTCAAATCCAAGAACTTGACAAGTGAAGCAGCCCTTAACAGGGTTGCCTGGAACGCCGCCATTAGGACAAGAGACTGAAACTGCACTTATGTGTGGAACACTCAGTCTTAAAATGTTATGTATGTATGTATGTACCTCTGTCCCCCGTCAGCCGACGCTCCTCCTCCCATCCACTACTGCTTTCATGCATATACTTCTCAACTCCATCCTTCCACCTCACTCTCGGTCTGCTTCTCGCTCTCATACACTCTCATACACTCTCTTTGCCATTCTCTCGCTTCCCATACATTCCACATGGCCGAACCATCTCAAGGTGTTCCTTTTCACACTTTCCGTTTGTAGTTTATCCTTCAATTTCCTCCACCATTACGAAGAGTCGGGCAATGATGAGCTTCGACTGTTGGCATACGGTCATACCAGTGACGGTATGGCCTTGGCCTTGCTCGGGGCCTTGGGGCTGTTCGGCCAGGCAGCTTGGGGAACAGCAACAACAACAACAACCAGTGACGGTGAAGACTGTATATGTACATAGTGCAGTGATGTCTATAGTGGTATATTACGGCTCGCTGGTGTAGTGACTAGCGTCTTGGGCTTCCACCCAGAAGGCCCAGGATCGTGCCCACGCTCGACGCATTAAAGATTTTTCACAAGCACTGAGTCATTACCGTCCCTCATGAGCAAGGGGATGGGGTAGTAGTACAGGACCCCAATGGAAATACGCCTAATCGGCCTTATTGGGCTATCCTTAGCTGGCTTAGCATGCGCTAGCTTTAAGAACTATTATTATTATTATTATTATTACGGTCATCTGCTGGTTATTTTATGGATATTTATACACCACAAGATATTATTTTTCATTGGTAATCTATCACTCAACTATTCTATCATTATGGTTTTAGGGGAAGTAAGATTTTAGTGTAATCTATCCCTCAATTATTTTCATCTTTACAGGAGTCCGGGAATGTAGAGCTGCGGCCGTTAGCGAACCAGCGGCTCCTAAGACTGATACAGCGCGACCCCATGAACGAGCGCATCTACTTCAACCTGGGTATGATTGCCATGGACGACCGAGACTACCGCAATGCTGAAAAGTGGTTCAGAAAGGTAGTCACTATGCCTTACTTTATTTTGCTAAATCGTTATTTCCATATACAGTACTTTAGTGATTTTGATAAGTTCTTTAGTCTCTATATTGTGTCGTCCCTGTTTTGGTTTGTTTATTTTGCAAGTTTTACATTATAACTGCTAATTCTGTTTACTATTGATTTATCTGTTTACGGGTGTACACTATGTATCACTGATAGCCTACAGTACTGTATTATTTAAAGTTATTTTTTGTAATGACATTTTTTGTGGTTTGAGAAGGTATAATACTACATAGATGAAAAGTATGGACATCATATTTTAAAATACCTTTACCTTTAGTAAGTGTTGATAAATTAATGAGCCGTTAGTATTTTCAAAGTTTGCTTTTACAGTATATAGCCAAAGTAACCAGAACGGCATACACTAAAAGCTTACACACTTTCCTTTCTTTTAGCATTTTCAGAGTTTAGCATTTTCAGAGTTTGATTTTATATAACCAAATCATATCAACAGCAACGTAACTATAGGTAGCGCCAACGAACTTGACAATTATCTCGACCTCTGACCTCTTCGTATACTCAAAAGGACCTTGAGCAAACTGGCTGTAAGTTTCCACACCTAATTCCTGGTGGACTCTTCCCAAATGATAGAAATGTCAGCCTGATTGCTTTCATTCATTTTGAGTTATAAGAAATTAAGGGGTCCAGATTATTGTCAAGTTCGTTGGCGCTACCTTATAGAACTGCATAAACTACAAAGCTACCTTATAGAACTGCATAAACTACAAAGCTACCTTATAGAACTGCATAAACTACAAAGCTACCTTATAGAACTGCATAAACTACAAAGCTACCTTATAAAACTGCATAAACTACAAAGCTACCTTATAGAACTGCATAAACTACAAAGCTTACACACTTTCCTTTCTTTCCCTCCGCCAGGCCATCGAGCTGAAGGAGGACTTCCGGTCGGCCCTGTTCAACCTGGCCCTGCTGCTGACGGACGACCTGCGGCCCCTGGAGGCGGCCCCCTTCCTCAACCAGCTGGTCAAACACCACCCGGACCACGTCAAGGGCCTCATCCTCCTGGGGGACATATATATCAACAACATCAAGGATTTAGATGCTGCAGAAAAGGTCAGAGAGTGTCCTAGTGTGGTACAGTACATGATTTGATTAATATCCAGTATTCGATAAATGGATATCAATCATGGTCATGTGCTGTACTTATAACTGTCTTGATGGTGTAATGGTTGGAGTGTAAGAGATATATATGTGGTAACCCAGGTTTGAGTCCCGGTACGATCACATGCTTTCATTAATTTCATTGGGAGGTGTTTGGTGTTGGAAGTTAAATTAATAAATTAGATTATACATATACATCAACATCATCAAGGACTTAGATGCAGCAGAAAAGGTCAGAGAGTGTCCTATGGTCTGTATTTTCCCAGCTGATGGTAAATTGTTATGTTACTGTCTTGTTTACTCAGCTATTATGTGTTTTGTGTAGGGACATTTGTTGGTTATTATGTAAACTTTGCATAAACACGATGCATAGACACAGTAGATTCGTATGTTTCCATTAAGTATCGATAAATTAGTTGTTAAAGGGTTCAGTTTACCATCAGCTGAAATAAACCCGATTATAGCGTTATACGTATACATCAACAACATCAACATCATCAAGGACTTAGAAAAGGTCAGAGAGTGTCCCGGAGTTACATACAGTATAAGGAAATATAGTCTGTTTTTTTCCCAGCTGATGGTAAATTGAATCCCTTAACATCTGATTTCTCGATTTTATATTGCGGTACGGGTTCTGGAACGCCATGACAATTTACTGTAATTCAAAGCCCATTAAAGTACAGTATGTGGAGACGAGTGCGAGTGAGCGGAAGCGCGGCAGGCTTCCGTCCGCTCTCCAGCATGTCTGCCAGGGCACTGAGACTCTCATCCCATCTCTCGCGAGATATATGCAGCGCTGCCAAAAGCAAATGTAGCGTGACATTGCTAATAATTAGCGAATATTGCCGATGTCTGTGGTAGCGTTGCGGGTGAACCCTGTGCGCTACGAAGCTCGTTTTGGTGTTATTTTGAAGCTAGTTTCTTCTATTTTTTTGCTGTAAACATTTCATTTCATTCAGGCACTTGCTTAAGCAATCAGGAGTTCCTGAATGATCCCTATTATAGTGGAAATAAGCAAAATGTAAGGGTTTAGCCTCCCTGGGATACTTTTGTCTTCTGTGATGTTATGTTGAGGCTGTGTTAACCCCCTTATGTACTGGTGATGTAGCTTCTATTGGATTTAGGCTACGTTTAGAAGATTCTGTGAAGTTTAGGAAGAATATATGGTAGCTGAAAGGATTAATTGAGGTAGTCGATAGCCTTTCAATGGGTAGATGTCTTTTCTAAGCTGAATACAAAAACAAATTATGAATAATTAAATTGTTGTGATCTCTTGTTTGGTGCTTTGAGTAAAGAAAACATAAGTTGTTGTTTTGTGTATTCCAGTGCTACAAGCGGATCCTAGCTGTGGATCCGGGCAATGTGCAGGGGCTCCATAACCTTTGTGTGGTGTACGTGGAGCGGGGTGAGCTGACAGCTGCCGAGACCTGCTTAGCGCGGGCCCATGTCATGGCCCCCCACGAGGACTACATTCTCCGCCACCTCAAAATTGTGCGCACTAGGTTGGCCAAGTACTCGCAGGTTCAAGCGGGGGCTGGGGGAGCAGTGGGGAGTGAACGGACAGCTTCCTCGCCTATTCCTGACCCCAGTGATAAGTTACCGAGTGAAGTCAGTGAGGCGAGGCCTAAAAAGACAGTGTTTATTTCAAAAAATAGTGATAGCAGTAGCAAAAATATTGATATGCAAGCGACCCAAGCTACCAGCACGGGGTCGGTAGGGAATAGTGACTTGAGTGACTCGCCGTCATAAGACTGCCTCCGCAGCAAATATGCCAAAGTTACTACAGTCATTAGGAAGTGTATGACCCAGTGTGTCTGCTATTCACTCATATAGGAAACTCAAGTGCACGTGAACTCAAAGATTCACATATAGCGAGACATAAGATTTTTATACAAAAGAGATATTATATAATTTTTGTCTACTCTTTCCTACCCTCCCAACCACCCTTGAGTCAGGTACTTCATTTGCTACCGTACGCTACTATATATTCTGCCACATAATAGACAAAGACCGGGAAATTCTATAAGAAAATCCAGTTCGAGGGGTTATCGTTGGGCAGAAAATTAAGTACACATCTGTTTGCTCTCTTACTAAACTCGGATATTATTGACCCATGCAAAGCAAAGGTGATTCAAGTGTGTGGTGGCAGGCAGTCATTGTATTTATGTAATCCAATTCTGGTCATTTGTATGTATGGCAACTCCTATATTACTGTACTCAACACAGCCTAAACTATCCTAGTCTAACTTACTCCAACCTATCCCATACATGTACAGTGGCGCTAATAAGTCATGTCTCAGCTGTCATTACGTCGTTTGGCTCGCTCTGTCTGTCAGATGTTGAATGGGGTAGGTAAGTGTAGGAACATGGTTGTATATCTCACTCAAAAAAAAAAAAAATCCTGTGTAAATATTGCTGATGCCAATTCTTGATCAAAACATAATTGGTGCCGAGACATCACTTATTAGGCCGACTGTACAGTACAAATGAGTGGAGGTACAGAACATCGGAACAGTATTGTATGTATGTAGAGAGTCCATCAGATGAGACGCGTTGTTGCCACACACACGGATGCTCAGAACTGGGTTACGTAAAATATATCGGCTGATGTGGAGATGAAGAAAACGGTGTGGAACTTTAGTCATGTCCCACCCTCATTTCCCCTCTGCTTCACAACACACCAAGATTATTATTTATTAAAATGTAAAACTTGCAAACTAAACAAACCAAAATTGGGACAAAGACAATATAAACTCAAATTAACTTATCAAAATTGGGACAAAGACAATATAAACTCAAATTAACTTATCAAAATCGCTATGTGGAAACAACGCTTACTAAAATATAATTTATAAAATAAAAGAACAAGATTCCAATGTTGGGAATAAAAGTGAGCTTCTTGTGTTGAAAACGATGATTCAAATTAAGTTGTATAGTTTGCTGCAGTTAAAAATGAGTTGACATGTTCTCAGTTTCCTTCGTTGATCAGTAAACTTGAAGAATAGAGGCGGTGGCACACGAGCGATTTTTCCGTCAATTTTTATGTGCAATTGTAGTCTGGCAGCTTCAAAATATAAGTTCCATATGAATTTAAGTTCTACGGTACAGTACTCAAGGCCAATCCCCACTTTTTTTTTTTTTTGGGGGGGGGGGGGATTCAAGACAGAGCCAGAATAGGTACAACACAGCAGAAAACAATGAACACACAAAAACAAAATACAAATTCACACTCATCTAGGTCATCCATATGAATTAAACTACCCAATGTAATCTACTTTCAATCTAGTTTCCGATTCCAATGCGAAAGAGCCTCACAAAAATTGCTCATGGAAGATTGCCGGAAAATGCCCTCCTGTGACTCCCACCACCTTAAAGCAGCAATAAAGTGATGATCGACCGTGGTTTTACAGTACCGTACCTCTAGTGCGAATCTTGGTCAAAAAGAGTGAAAAAATCGGCGACACTACACGATGAACGAACTTGGTGATACGGTATAGTGAAAATTATCGCGTGACCGCAGACCGAGCCACTAAAGTCGTGAACATAAACGTAAACTTAAAGTGGTCGAGTGCGTCTCCCTTGCCGTCCCTGGAGCCAGAAAGTGTATCGTGGAGGAGGCCACTTCTTGGGAATTACATATAGATTATGCCTTGGTGGAATGGTTCATAAAGCAACTAATACTACTAGTGCTGTGTGTTTTAGCCACTTGAATATGAGACGTCTTTGTTAAACTGAATAAAACCGCCTGGTGTTAAACTAAACGATACTAAAGTCATTAATGTATTATTGTCCTTTCTAGCTCACTGAAGAAATGATCATGACCAACGCTATCATCCTAATATTTCTTGCAACTTGAATGAACAAGGAAATTGCTGGAATAATGTTCTCTATAGATGGACCATTTGCGAGTTTCATGCTATAAGGAAGTTGGAACTGTACAGTAGACAACGATATTTAACAGAATTTACAGCTAAAATACGGTCATAGTACATTTATACATATATATAACTCAATTCAACATAACATTTATCCATCAGAAACGTACATTATTATTGCATTTCTGTTTAATATTGATGTTCACGGCTCCAACTTCCTTATACTGTAGCCTGAAACTCGCAATTGTCAAATTCTCACTACACTGGTGATTTAAGGTACATTAATGCAGTGGCAACTTTAGTGTTATTTACAATTAAAATGTAAAACTTGCAAACTAAACAAACCCAAAATTGGGACAAGGACAATATAAAGTCAAATTAAATAAAATAACCAAATATAATTACAAAGATGTAATCGTATTGAAGGAGTCACTTGAATGAATTCATACCGGTAACTCCTTGATTACGAGAGCTCTTTATTTTAATAAACTGAATAATATCATCTAGTTAGCTCGAGTAAAATGTAAAAGACCTCATCGTAAAGAAAGGGTTGAAACCTAATATAAGCCAGTGTCACACAGGCACTTTTTCCGGCAATTGCGGTTTGGCCTCTTCTGAATTAAAGTTGTGTATTATTTCAATCTCTTAAAGTCCTATGAAGTGAGTCTAGTTGTCGTTTCCCATGAAAAAATACCAAAACATTTTATATACCGGTACTCAGGCCCAATCCCCCCTTTTTTTTTTTTTTTTTTTTTTTTTTTTTTTTTTTTTTTATATATACAGGTACTGTATATATAAAAATACCCAAACATAGTACGAGAAACAACTTGCTCGTCGAAAATTGCTGGAAAAAGCGCTCGTGTGGATCGCCCTTAGTCCAGTGCCCTATAAGTTACCTGTTGATCAGTGAAGAAAGTGAAAATGGCTCTCTTTTATAATATCCCTTGAAACTATACTCTGTTCGTCTTAGTTGGGCAAGAAATTTCATCCCCTAGTTGCTGCTTTCCGGACCTCGGTGGGTGAATTTAAAACATAGGTGGAATCTTGGTCTGAATTAGCCTTCAAAGCCAACGTGATTAACTCGTACCGATACATCTTTGCCTCACTCTGGATAGGACCAGCCCTCGCCCTTTATGCCTCCCCTTAATTTGTATATTTTCTCTGTACATTGTTGCCTCATATGCATAGATTGTGTTTTGGAATTTACAATATATTCCAGTGTTTAAAAGCAAGGCACAACTCTATAACGAAGATAGGAACATGACAATTTCTCGCTCGAATAAGACAAACAGAGAATACAAAACTCGAATACGCAGTGTATGTGAAATAAATATATATCATCTATATGCCGACTCGAGACTGAGCCATAGCAACATTTAAAAGATTCCATCGTACCCAACGTGTGCCGTGTAACGGAAAAGTTAGGAAATTAAGCAATTGATAAAATTATACTGTATGAAGAAATACAATCAAGAGTAGGGATTAACGCTTTCACTATACAGTATCGTGGCGCATTCTTTCATTTGATTAGACGATATCAAGTTTGGTAAGGATTTATGGGAGTTTATAAGTCAATCGAGATCGTTTTACCCCTTTGAGTTTCCTAAGCCATTTAAAATTGTCTAGTTTTATTTATATTAAAATGTAAAACTTGCAAACTAACCAAACCAAAACTCGGATAAAGGCAAAATAACTGATGAAAATCGCTTTGTGGAAACAACGCTTACTAAAATAAAATTTATGAAATAAAATAACACAATCCCCCACATAGGATGTACATTACTACATGAGCAAGTCAATTTGTTTCCCAAGTAAACTGATCGCACATATAACAATGCACCTCGTCATGTTCAAGGAATTAGTCAATTTGGGAAGTCTGTACTGTACTTGTTGTTGTTGCTGTTCCCCAAGCTGCCTGGCCGAACAGCCCCAAGGCCCCGAGCAAGGGCAAGGCCATAACCGAGTGCCCCCACAGAACCCTCCCTGCCGACCACAATAAAGCCTGGGTGACCGAAGCCACTCCATGGCGGGGAGCTGAGGAGGGCGCGGAAACGCCCGGGAAACCAAAACCCCACCCAGGGCCCTGTGCCCCTCAGCAATTATGAAGAGAAAGTTGAGGGGCAAAGGAAAAATGTGACGCTTTGGCTTCCAATCTTGGTAGATTGGGAGGTCAATCCACGGAAGAGACGCCGTCACTTGAGATCTAGAAAATATATAAGTAAAAGGAACAGTCAGAGTAAGCTATGGGTATGGCAGAGATTGCTCAGTTCTCACTCTGATAGACCAGCCCATCACCACATGTACTGTACTATACTTAATAAGTACAGTATACCTGTACAACCATTTAAATCAATACATAAGATCAGTGATGGAATACGCAAGCCCAGCCTGGGCTTCTAACCTAGCTGAAACACATCATAAGACCTTACAGACTATTCAAAACAAAGCCCTGAAGATCATTACAGGCTGCACAGCTACTGCACCCACAGATCACCTACATCAAGAAACCAAAATCCTCAAAGTCAAAGACCATCTGGACATGAGAGGCACTCAATTCCTGGCAGCAGCCTCCACGAACCAAGACCACCCACTAAACTACATGGCAACACACCCACAGACACCAAGAAATATCAAAACAACACCCAGCACACGGTATCACACACAATTATTGTCCTCTCTCCCTCCCTGCCCACCCCGAACCAACTTCCAGAAGCACATCCATACTCATATCTCTCACCGATCCATCCACTCACTCACAGACAACACACAGCTGCATGCACGACCTCCCGAAATCCATCCTTCCGAATCCTCCCTTCCTCGCGAGGACAGAGTCCACCTGGCCAGGCTGAGATGCGGACACCATCCAGCTCTCCTGAGCTATCAGAAGAGACTGGATGACTCCGTTGTCGACGCCTGCCCGGGATGTAACACAGCACCCCATACCATTAAACACATCATAGAAGACTGCATTTCACACAACCACTTACGCCAACAACACAATCTACACTCAATGAGAGCTCTGTGGGAAAGCCCGATCGTGGCCATGGCCTTTCTCAGGGACTCGGGGCTGTTCGGCCAGGCAGCTTAGGGAACAACAACAACAACAACCATTTAAATCTTTTGCTGCGAGCCGTGGCATGGTTGGTAGCGCGTCTGACTGTTGATCAAAGGAAGGTTCTGTGATAGTAAAAAGAGTTAAGGGAGATACTTCGAAGCCTGTCAATTGCTGGAGGCCCTTTTTAAACTGAATAATATCGTCTATTAGTAGCCAGAATAAATTAAAAGGACTACGCCGGTACAGAAGAGGTTGCTAGAATTACTGCAGTGAATGTTTTGATACAGTACAGTACTGTATATGGTAATGTGACCCTTTTTGTTTCACTTCCAAGAAACACTTGTTACATTCTCGTCTGATAGCTATGGTTGTCGGTCTCTTTCCTGTCTTCCAGCTTTTTTCACGATAATTTTAGCCAGCATATTACGGACTGAACGGAATTGGATCCCAAACAGGCCGTGAGGAGAAATACAGTCGTGAGAACTGATGTTGCCAGTTTGAATTTGACCATATAAAGATTACAGTAATGCGGTTACACCCGTTTGGTATTTGAATCTTTAACCCATGGACTACGAAGGTCCTCTTGGAAGCCACAGTATTTAAACATGTGTAAAAATAACCCTTCAAAATCCATGTCAGTGCCAGGAAATGTCTGAAATTTCGGGGACACATAGAAAGTAGTGGCATCTTTCCATAACACATCCTCCACTCCCCTTTATATCTCACCCCCCCCCTCCCCCCTCTCTCTCTCTCTCTCTCTCTCTCAAAACTTGGCCTTTTATTTTGCACATGTTCTACAAGTTCATGGGTTAAATCCAAGTTCTGAATCATCTGGGATATAGTAGTCTTCGAGTTTGATACAGATTCAAATTAGTGCTTATGATTGTACAGTAAAACTTCTCTTTTGAACCTCAGGGATCCGAGAATTGACCACTTGCGAGTTTCAGGCTATATGGAAGTTGGAGCTTTAAGTATCGATATTTAGCGGAATATACAAGTAAAATACGGTCGTAGTACATTTATATATACTGTACACAAATCCAAACTACTGTAATTCTACTTCCTATGAATCAAAAATCGACATTATTACTGCATTTCTGTTCTATATCGATGTTTACGGCTTCAACTTCCTTATAGCCTGAAACTCGCAATTGGTCATTTGGGTATCTTGTCCAGACTTGACCTCTTTTTCGGACAAACTTAAAAAGAGCGAGGTGGGAGTCCAAAAGATCAGGTATTCAGTCCAAACATTAACATCTGTTTCTAACTCAACCCATACAGTACCGGTGACATCCTTTTCATTATACTCTACTGTATTCTGGAAATTAAAAGACAGTTTCATCAGCTTAGGAATTATGTCTACCCGTATAAAGATTAACAGACTATCTCAATTCATCCTTTTAGCTACCATATATCCTTCCTAAGCTTCATAAAATCGTCTAAATGCAGTTGAAATATAAAACAAAGAGACTTCACAGGTATTGTAAGGGTTAACTCCGAAACACATTAGTAAAAGCCTGGACCTCCAATGTCCGGTTCGGACTAACACCTTGGTGTTCCGGACCAAGTTTAAAATTCTAAGGTATCTAAATGACAGATTCCCCCAGTGTTTTTAAAAGAGGGGTTTTATTTATTGTATATTTCTCTGGATGGGTGGGGAAGGGGGCTTTGTGATAGTGAAAGTATCACCAATATGAAAAATAAATTTCTTGTGTCATTACGCGGGGAGCTTGGACAAAGAGGTTCTGGGTAACATCTTAGGAATAGTCAGTTTCTCTCTCTCTCTTAGGAATAGTCCATTTCTCTCTCTCTCTCTCTCTTAGGAATAGTCCATTTCTCTCTCTCTCTTAGGAATAGTCAGTTTCTCTCACTCTTTTGACTTTATATAGTAAATATGAAAAAGGAGGATGATGTGTTGCATGCGGAGAAGGAGGTCCATAAAAAGCGAGTAGTACCCCCTTAAGAATACGGCCCCGCGTCCTCTCGAGCTTCCCCCAACCTCCCCTTATTAAGCGATATTGTAGCTACCGTCTATTGGTGGCATTTCGAGGAGGTTACAATCGGGTGGAAAGGCACCATTTTGCTGTATACTGTAGTCATCTTTAAAGCCGGTATCACACGAGAGCTTTGATAGTCAACATTCAATGATCAACATTTTTCTGGCAACATTTCTGGAATATTTTGCACTGGTATTGGAAACTAGACTGATGATAGATGAATTTAGGTACCCGAAATATTGTAAATATTAACCTCATAAGCTGCCAGACCAGTGTTGAGGATAAATGTTGAGGGAAAAAATGCTCGTGTGTTACCAGCTTAAGGAAATCATGTGTATAACAATAAAGCTATCAAGTCTACCTTATCGTGACTGTTATATATTTGGTGACCGGACATCTCAACCAGTAGACCATTTCAACCAGTACCAAATCAACCAATACGGTTAGGTTAGGTTAGTACAGTACCTGTACTATATTTTGGCACTAGTTTGGTTGGTCTTGGTTGATTTGGCACTGGTTGTGAAATGGTCTACTGGTGGAGATGTCCCGGAACTGTTACACACTTTGGTAGTCCTGGGTTCGAGTCCTTGGAGTGCCACATGTATTTGTTGATTTCATTAATTGAGTTTAGAAGTGAAGTTGGTTGGTGACAAAATATAATTCTCAACTATTATTTTATTGTTTTTAAGAGATTGTGAGTTGTATGTATATTTTATTAGATACCTACCTGTACAATAATTATTTATAATTTAATATAAAAAAAAATACTTATAATGTGCATAGATGATTGAAATTATTATTATTATTAATTTTATTATGTCAACTGTAAAGATCTGAACATAAGGATATATCACACTATGTCTCATTTTGCTTAAGCGTTGTTTCAACAGAGCAATTTTGATAGTTGTTTTGTCTTTTTTACTGTGTTCGTCCAAATTTTGGTTTGTTTATTTTGCAAGTTTTACATTATAATAGTTCAACTTTAGACTAATTTTGAAATGCATTCCATCATTTCCACCTCTAATCCCTAACTACTGTATATCATTGAGTAAAAGATTTGAAATTTGAGAATACAGTACAGTATTGTAGTGTGATAATCCTTTAGACTTAAAGTTAATTTAAACACACGCTTTTCCCGGGAACTTTTTTCAGCAACTACAGTCTACAGCGAAAACGTCATGGGATGGAAATGGTGACTAAAGCCGCTATTGATCTCTGGTAGGGTAGACTCGCCAGTATGTATGCCGTACTGTACTCTAATTAGTATACACAACTGACAAAAATAACCTACTAGCCATAAAAATTAGTAGATATTTTGATTATTATAATGCCAAAGTGTAAGATATTTAAGGTACATATTTACATTGAATATTAATCTACATCTAGAAATATCGGTACCGGTATACTGTATGTATTTTCATTTTGGAGGGATAGATTTGTTCACCTCCTGCCTTTCCCTGTCTATCTTGACTTGATTAGTTGTCCATCTTGATCTAATCCTTCGGGCCAGCCCTATGAGAGTTTTTTTTCTGGAACTCAGTGGTCTGATTAAACGAATTTTATATAAAAAAAAAAAAAATAATAATAATAATTTTGATCTATATTGCATACTAACTAATGAGGCTACTTTGTACTAATAGGCTAGTTTATCCTACCAAGCACAAACCCCAGGGAAAGTTGGAGTGTGTGGAAGAAGTGTGTTGTGTAGGACAGTGCGGTGCGGTATGTGTGTCTCACTGGACCCCTCGCTTTGTGTGCGGTCGCTCGGAGAAATTTGCGGACTTCCGTGTTTCCCTCCATGCAAGTACGGCTGTCGGGATCGGTTTGTGGGTGTATTTTGGTTAACAGTGGATGATAGGTGGGGTTTTATAATTAATGTATATTCAATTACATTCATAAACACTTTTCCATAGAGATACTTGCATAAGGAAGACTTTGATAGGTCCACAAACTTTGACGAGGAACTGTGCGTACCCAAGTGCTGCTATACTTACACACATGCACACACACTTTAACACTTACACATATGCACACACACTTTAACACTTACATAACCATGCACAAAATACAGTACATATGTTTACAAATACACACACTCAACCATATTTAGTCAATCGGTGGCGGGTTGAAGCTTTGAAAGTGGAAATGAGGGTCCCCAAGATTATTAAAATTACAAATATGCTTGAAAAGATGGCACTCTTGTTCCTTTTCTTGTATTCTTTCGTCTAAGAGGCCACTTCCTCTCATCAGGGTTATATTGTCCAGTGGGTGTCATTGCTTTCGGGAATGGGTACTGAGTGTTATGTTGACAGTATATACAGCGTATATGTGGGGAAGAGCAAGGTTATGGTCTTCGAAAGGGGTGAAGTGTGAGGTTAAGTTGAACGGTCAGGCTATGGAGATTGTCAGCTCTTTTAAGTATCTGGGCAATGTGTTGAGTAAAGATGGGACTATGGATGAAGAAGTGCGGGAGAGGGTGCAACGGGAAGAGGGTTGTAGGAACGTTGAAAGCAGTAACAAGAAATAGAGTGGTCAGTATGGAAGTGAAGAAGTCCTTGCATGACAGTGTGGTAATCCCGACACTAACTTACGGAAGCGAAGCATGGCGGTGGAAATGAGTTACTTGAAAAATGCGTGCGGAGTTACATGGAGGGATAGACAGACGAATGAGGAAGTAAGAAGGAGGTGTGGTGTGGAGGTAGATGTGCTGGAAAGTGTGAAAAGGAACAACCTGAGATGGTTCGGCCATATGGAACGTATGGAAAGCGAGAGATTGACTAAGAGGGTGTACGAGAGCGAAGTGGAAGGACAGAGAGGGAGAGGTGGAAGGATGGAGTGAGGAAGTATATGAATGAAGGCGGTGCTGGGTTGGGAGGAGGGGCGTCGACTGACTAGGGACAGAGGTGTATGGGGCGGTTCGTTCGTGGCCACCCCTTCGGGGATCACGGCATCAGCCAATAGATAGATAGATAGATATACAGGGTAGCACAAAATTTGGCTACCCCGGGACTGTGAATGGGCACTACTAGGTAACGAAACTGTGTGTGTGTACGCGCGTGTGCGCTTCCGGGTGTTCATCATTGTGTGTGTTTTGTAGAGCAGCGACGGGTAGCTCTAGTGAAGGACAGCAACGCTACAGCGACCAAACAGTGTCTCATCACTCTCCCGTCGACCCTGCCTGTGATAATGTACTTCAATACACCATCTGCTATTCACATCGTCTTTAATTTCCCCCTCTCATATTTTTTTAAGGATTGTACGGTCAAAGTCAATATGATGCGGTTTTTACCACCAGCACTTAAGCAGGGAGTGCATGGTGGTAAAAAACGCATCATGATTTTTACCCATCTCAGAAAAGACGCTGAAAAATCCACTATCAGTTAGTTTTCAAATGCTCTTATGTCCTAAGATATGTGCCCAAATTCATTTTACCATATTCCAGTGGCTTCCCCATAGTGTAAGGATTATAAATACTGTGTTTAATTATGTATGCACGTATGTACAGTATTGTTTGTCAAATGTTCACACTGAAAATTAATTTTCCAAATTTCCATGAAAAATGCACAAGAATTTAATGTAATTTTCTAGCTGTCTATTTCCCCAGGAGAAAATGTATGGAATGTCAAGTGAATAGGGAGCTTGCTGTACTTCTGTGAATCTGTGTTTGGCCAAATAATCCTGGAGGAGATGAGGTGAGTGGGCCGGAGCATTGCCGTGATGGAGTGACCAATTATCCGACTCCCACAACTCTCACCTCTTTGTGTCTCACTGCGTCACGTATACCACGGAGTACAGTACTGTACTCTCAGATCGTCAGTAAGTCGGTAGCCAGCCCTTACTCCCACAAGGGGTAGGGACGGGTAGGGAGGATCAGCAAGAGACTCAAGAAACGAAAAAGAGGTGACAGGAGAAGAACACATGTAACAGTTTGTCCACAAAAAGCAAGCACACAAGCATTCAGAAGCACTTAGTACTCTTTATTAATAGTGATGCAGTGAGTCGTAAGAGGCGAGAGAGTTGGGGGAGGCAGATGATTACCCATTATCGACCTCTTTCCCTTCAGCACGACGACATTATTTTCATGATATTCTGGTTACCATTTGACAATTTCCTTTTGCCTTTAATCATCTTTAGCATTCAAAGGGGTTGTTGTTGTTGTTGTTCCCCAGGCTGCCTGGCCGAACAGCCCCAAGGTCCTGAGCAAGGCCAAGGCCATAAATGAGTGCCCCCACAAAACCCTCCCTGCTTACCACTAATAAAGCCTGGGTGACCGAAGCCACTCTAAGGCAGGGAGCCGAGGAGGGCGCGGAAACGCCCGGGAAACCAAAGCTTCACCCAAAGCCCTGTGCCCCTCAGCAATTATGAAGTGAAAGTTGAGGGGCAAGGGAAAAATGTGACGCTTTGGCTCCCAATCTGCCAACTTTTAGGTTGGCAGTAGGGAGGTCAATCCACGGAAAAGACGCCGTCACTTGAGATCTAGAAGATATATAAGTAAAAGGAACAGTCAGAGTAAGCTATGGGTATGGCAGAGATCGCTCAGCTCTGATAGACCAGCCTATCACCACATGACTAGAACCCAATCCTCTCGGCATCAGCTAGGAAAGGCCCTAGAAAGCCGCCTTTGGCGGGGGGATAGCTCCCCTATTTCAACTCCTTTCGGAGTTGGGCACGCCCGGGGGTTGTTGTTGTTGTTCCCCAAGCTGCCTGGCCGAACAGCCCCAAAGCCATAACCGAGCGCCCCCACAGAACCCTCCCTGCCGACCACAATAAAGCCTGGGTGACCGAAGCCACTCCATGGCGGGGAGCTGAGGAGGGTGCGGAAACGCCCGGGAAACCAAAGCCCCACCCAGGGCCCTGTGCTCCTCAGCAATTATGAAGAGAAAGTTGAGGGGCAAAGGAAAAATGTGGCGCTTTGGCTTCCAATCTTGGGAGATTGGGAGGTCAATCCACGGAAGAGACGCCGTCACTTGAGATCTAGAAAACATATAAGTAAAAGGAACAGTGAGCTAGGTATGGCAGAGATCGTTCAGTTCTCACTCTGATTGACCAGCCCATCACCATCCTCTAGTTATGTTTGGTTTTGTTGTTGTTGTTGTCGTTGTTCCCTAAGCTGCCCGGCCGAACAGCCCTCCCTAAGGAAGGCCATGGCTACGGTTTTAGTGTTGTACTCCTCTCCTATCTTTTCCTCTTATCTTCTCTATTCTTCTTAATAATTTTTAATCTTTAAAGGGGCCTCTTATTTCTGACTATTCTTTACTTACGGTGTGCTGGCTTAATAATCCTCAATAATAATAGCCTCTGAAGGCCTATTTTAACGTATGTGCGCGTTATTTACATGGTTAATTTATAGTTTATTTTTTTCGGAAAACGGCTATTCCTGACGGTTTCGATTTACGTGTGCTGGCTTAAATAATTGTTTGATCACCTGAAGTCTTATTGTAATTTAATATAATTTGATTACTGTAACTATCCG
The DNA here is from genome assembly GCA_032716605.1 of Paralithodes platypus. NCBI lineage: Eukaryota > Metazoa > Arthropoda > Malacostraca > Decapoda > Lithodidae > Paralithodes > Paralithodes platypus. The sequence continues at coordinate 18,736,485 of CM064537.1, read as the reverse complement.
AATTTCTAGAAGGTAATTAGTTTTTGAATAGGTATAAAGTAGTATTTGACATGTTAATTAATGTAATCTGGATCAAGAATTATTGCGCATGTCGAAGGTTCATTTGTTTACCTAGGCGAGGTTCGAAGAATTTTACCTATAAAGGACCTCACTCCTCCAACGCCAGCCCAGACGCCATCACCTCCACCTGTATGTACCTCCACATTTATCAGTCTCCATCGCGATCATTCTAGCACCTGTCATTAATCAACATGCTCCATTAACTAGCTAAGTGTATATATATTCACTGGTGGCCATTAATTTATATCGAACCATTATGAGAACCTGTGAATTTACATAAAAGGCGAGACGGTACATTAGTTTCTCAATAGGCTAACAATGGCCGCCGCCATCACCTCCACCTGTTGTGCCATATCTTTACCATCCTAGCACATGTCTTTCATCAACATTCTCCATTAACTAGCCAAGTGTATCTATATTCACTGGTGGACATTAAGTTAGACGTAGCCTAACTATTATAAGAACTCTTGAATTAACATTAGAGAATGCACGTTTACCTTCGCCCCAACACCTATCGATCACATTCACCTGTTACCATCCCAACACCTGTCATTCATCAACATGCTTCACTAACCAGCGAAGTCTATATATATTCACTGGTGGCCATTAAATTATATGTAGACTAGGCTATTATAGAGCCCGTTAATTAACATTAAAAAAAGCCAGACGATAAGAGGCTTCTCCTTATAGGCCTAGGCTAGGCTATGTTTTTTTTTCCTTTCCTTTTTGTTGTTTTTTAGCCTAGCCTATTTGTTGGCCAAACCGGTATCGTTATTGGCTAGGCCTAGTTAATTTAATTTATTTTTTTATTTATTGCATTTAATTTCATTGTTTTTATAGCCTAGGCTAGCCTAGCCTATGTATTTTATGTCCAGTGTTACCCGGCCGAAGTGTATAGCCGAATACCACTGTAGAAAAATAGTGCTAACAAGATACACAGAGGGCCTCGGAGTCGGACGGATCCTAAATTGAGTAGTCAATCCTGTAAGTCCTTCACTAAACTGGCTCGGGTTGTCCCTCTCGCAGGGAATAGGTCCGCTTGGGGGCATTCTGTGTATGGCCACCCTCGTAAGGGGAATAAGGCTTCCGGCAATAGATAGATAGATGTTACCCGGCCTCCAGAGCCATCAATATTTACTAGTTTTGTTATAGGCTACAAAGTTAATATAGCCTACTTCAGTGTTGGATAGGCTATGCGTAGACCGTCGCGAATGGCTTGGCCTATTCTAGGCCTATATAAAACTTGCGGATTTTTTTAATTTTAATACCACGAATTTTCAGTGTTTTTTATAAACAAAATAGGTAATTTGCATCAATATATAGTGTTTGTAATTAATTAGAAATCTCGGGAAAACCTATTATCCCCATTAGGCCTATCGATCGATGTTGAGACCCCCCCCCACCAATAGTGATTTGAAAAGACATTAGCCTAACCTAACCTAGTATTATGGGTGGGGGCTGCCGCCCCCACACCCCCGCTGGTTGAGTGCTAGCCTAATCCCTTAATAAAAAAAAAAATTGGCTGTCGATTAGGGCCTATACGAAGGTGAAAGAAAAGTCGATGAAGTCTATGGTGTTTACTCTGCAATTTTCAGCTTGATTGCACATTGATAACGGGAAAGTACCGTATTGACAACCTTGTTACGAAAATTAAATTTTAGTACCATACTTTTATATTAGGTTTTTCCGAGGGTTTAACACATTTTCATATGATCTTTAGAGCTATCGATGACTGAAAGTACCGTATTGACAACCTTGTTACGAAAAAGACATTTTAGTACCATACTTTTTTATTATGTTTTGCCGAGGGTTAAAACAAATTTTCTTATGATCTTTAGAGCATATAGATTCAATATTTATCTTCAAATATATCAACAAAATTAGTGGTATTAAAATAACATTGAACCAAACTTGCATAATAAACAAACTAGAAGTACTTACCGTATCAAAATCGCTATGTGAAAAAATACTTTAGCAAAATATTAGGCCTAGGCTATAGCTTAAATATCCTAAGGCTAGAAAAAACAAATTACCAACTTTCCCAATTTAGCCTAGCTTAGGGGCCGTCAAAGTTCGGGGGATGTTTCGCACTAAAATTCAGTCTAGCCTAGGCCCGCGCCACTGTCTTTATAGTCATTAGTGTACAGTCGCGCTAATAAGTGATTTCTCAGCACAAAGTATGTTTTGATCAATAATTGGTATCTGCAATATGTAAGCTTAATTTCTTCATATAGGCTAGCCTAGAGTGAACTATACAAACTTTTTCCAACTTTCACCACCCTATTCAACTGAATGACATTAATACAGCACAGAAAGCCAGACTTAACCCCTTATTGGCGGCGCTCAACTTAAGTCGTGCACCAATTTGCAGCAAGTTAGGAGCATTATTAAGGCTTTTAAAGGGTTAAAATAGAGTGCAAATGGCCGGGAGCGCAGCGGGCCAGACAGCCGACTCCCAGGGCTTACCACCGCCCATTAACTCATGTTCCCTGTGCTCTCGAGAGGCCGGCAGTGTAGCCCAGTAGTGAGCATAGCTGGGAAAAATATACCACTATACGCTAAACTCCCCATGTTCGTGGCACCACTGCAAGAGAACCACGAGTGCTACGTAGCTCGTTCTGGTCTCATTTTGAAGCTTTTAGCGCCTAGTTTTTTGCTGAATAAATTTCTTTTCATGCAGATACTTGATTGATCATTCAGGAGGTCGTAAATATGCCCAAATGAGCCCAAAACACTCCGCTAGACAAGGGTTTAATGACAGCTGGGATATAGACTTGTTAGCGCGACCGTACCCCAAACCTAAATTCAAAAAGTCGCGGAGGGTGCTGCCCCCCTCAACCCATCCTGTATCCAATGGCAACACACTAATGCAATGATCCTTGCTATATAAAATTACTAAATTAATATATTTACGGAGGCCCATTTCCCATTTCTAAATTTGTTTCTGGGGGCGGCAGACTAGAGACAGAGCCCGAATAGGGAAAACCGAGCAATGGCACTTCATATGCAACCTGAAAATGTATTATTAATCCTAATATATTTTGTATTTGTCATTGCATTTGTCATTTACCACAACCTACTCCCAGCAGTGAAGGAGAGATGATGCTACACCATGGATGTGTAGGACAACCCGGTACCGGTACAATCTTGGGAGAGATCCTTCAGAAGCTGATGAAAGTGGACAATGTTCACACTTCCACCGGGTGAGTTATATTTAAGGTATACATACATATAATATACAGGAGGCGCTACAATATAGGTAGCAAAATTCTAATGGTAGTTTTGGGTTCCTATCATCATATGCTTCATTTCTATATACTTTTTATCCCCGGGAGAAAAAAAAACAAATCTTGGGATTTTTCATATTTTCTTGGGATTTTTTGTTTTGGTCGTTAACCTAACCAGAAAACCTAACCTAACAGCCCCCAAATACATTTAGGTTAGGTTAATACAAAAAATAAAAACAAAATCCAAGAAAAAAAAAGAAAACCCAAGATTTTTTGTTTTTTCCCGGGGATAAAAAGTATAGAAATGAAGCATATGATGATAGGAACCCAAAACTACCATTAGAATTTTGCTACCTATATTGTAGCGCCTCCTGTATATTGACCATATTTAATGCTAGTTTAATTGTGTATATAATGAAAAAGCCTACAAACTTTATTTTTATTAATTTTTATTTATATTTTATTTTTGTCATTGGTACAGTAATATATTTATGCTAGTTTGTGTATGTAAAGAAAAAGCCTACAAACTGTATTTTTCATATTTTTGTGTCATTGGTAAACATATATTTATAGCATAAATACCCAGAATTTTGGCGAGAGTATCCTAGGTTCGAATCCTTGGCGTGCCACAAGTTGGTTGGTGAAAAAATATGAATAAAGAGTTGAGTAATCTGCAGAGTTAACTACTGTACTGCATAATAAATCTTAATGTGCACATAAAATTTCAATGTTATAGATCACATAGGACCAAAAGTTATTTGGGCAACTGTACAAACTGTATTGTAAATGGAGTTGTTAGTTTAATGTAAAATAGAAAGTTTCAGTGAAAGTAAAAGTATTAAAGTTTGATTAATATTTGGCTTAATCGTAGTTATAAATGTTGATTAACCCCTTGAGACTCATGACTCAGAGGTTGCCAGATTAGCAATAAGAAATAGTTCTCACTCTTATAATTACCTCTCCAAAATTAATTTTCTGCCCAGCTAACTCAAAGACAACTGCAGAGGGTGAAGTAACCAGCCTAAACTAAAGTTTTCTAAATACCCCTGATGGTAATAAAGGCTTTAAAGTATCTCTAATAGGGTCAAAATAGCGTCGCATGTCGGAGAGGGTTAAGAAAATATATATATAGTTTGCTCCCTAGACCTTGAAACTTAAAAATACACCCTAAAACTCTTCCTAAAAAAACAAGTTTTAATTGTTTCTATGTACAGTCAGTTCCCCGTATCCGCGCTCCATACATTCGCGATGCCGCTTATCCACGGACACCCCTAAATATCCCATTACTAGTCATCCGTGCAAAAAAACAGCAAAATAGCAGCTATTCGCGGATTTGAATCGGGCGGGTCGGTGTGCACCCCGTTTCTTGCTTTGGTCGGCCATCTTGCATTTTTGCGTGAAGTCAACACAGCGTCCCAGCTGAGGCAGCAGTTCACAAACCAGTGTTGGAAAAGTTGAAAACTACTTTTTTACAAGCTTTTTTCTGCACGAACCTCTTATCTCTCGCATTTATTAAGGCCTTTAGAGCATTCAGTGATAGGGACAGTGGGCCTGATGGTAATCATGATTGAAATAAATGCCCGGGACCATCAAAACAGAGAGCAAGCGTACCGACGCTGTCGAACGAAAGCAGGCAAATTATGCCGATGCGTAAGGCTAGCCTAGGCCTAATGACTGATTTCAAATAAAGTTTGTGTGGTAAGTTATCTCTTCATAATATGTATTAATAAGTGTTCTCAAATAATATGTAGGTCAAAATAATGGTTTGAGGGTCCAAGATGGCCGGGTCAGTTACGAGCCAAGCCTATTTCCCATTGAAACCTATGTTAAATACACTCCACATATCCGCGGACCGCAGTCGGTACCAGTAAGGCGCGGATACGGGGAACCGACTGTATATATGGCCGGTTCCCCGTAAAAGTCCCTATTGGCCGACGGGGAAGCTGGCTAAATGGCACAAGGAGTCGTAATATTGACTATGGGGTAAAAGGTCTTAAAATTGCCAAAGTAATGAGGGAGAAAAGAGTCTAAATTCTAAAGTTTATTTAATTTTTTATTTAATTTTTTTATTTTTTTAAATAGTTCAGTAGATAGTATTTAGTGTTATAATAATAGTAATCTATACCCTGTTTATTATAGGTATGCTAGAAATTGTTTTATCTATCTAGTTACTGTACCATTCCCCTTCTATCTATTCTATAATTATTGTAGTTTTATTGAGAGTTGTATTGTCTGTAATTAAAAAAGGGCTAGAGCAAATGAACTTTAAATTTTTACCCATTCCCTGGCTGATAGTTTCCAAATAGTAGCCTATAATTATAGATGTTCTGCATAGTTGTTTGGAATCCGGTATGTGTCTGTTAATTTCATTAATCGATTTTAGGAGTTGTTGTTCCCCAAGCTGCCTGGCCGAACGGCCCCGAACAAGGCCATAACCGAGCGCCCCCACAGAACCCTCCCTGCCGACCACAATAAAGCCTGGGTGACCGAAGCCACTCCATGGCTGGGAGCCGAGGAGGGTGCGGAAACGCCCAGGAAACCAAAGCCCCACCCAGGGCCCTGTGTCCCTCAGCAATAATGAAGAGAAAGTTGAGGGGCAAAGGAAAAATGTGACTCTTTGGCTTCCAATTTTGGTAGATTGGGAGGTCAATCCACGGAAGAGACGCAGTCACTTGAGATCTAGAAAATATATAAGTAAAAGGAACGGTCAGAGTAAGCTATGGGTATGGCAGAGATCGCTCAGCTCTCACTCTGATAGAGCAGCCCATCACCACATGATTTTAGGAGTAGAGTTGGTTGGTGGAGAGAACCTAATAATAGGTTATTATAGCTACCGGTATAATTTGACTTCTTGTTTTGGAGCTATAGATGTTGATGGTAAAGAATTAAGTCACTTTTAATGAAAATCATTATTTTAGAGTACAGGTAAAAGCTTTGGGTAGGATATTTTTTTCTTTAATTTGAACAGTCACTTTTGAGCGATCTGTTAATTTGAACGGTCACTTTTGAGCTATCTGTTAATTTTAAGACTTTAAAATTAATAATTATCAAAACGCCCTAAACAAAATAAGTGAAGAACATGCATTTAAATTGATCGGAAATTATTATTTTAAAACAAACTTGTGATCAGACTATACGTGCCGATCTCAAATCCAAAAAATTGAAAAGTGGAGCAGCCCTTAACAGGGTTGGCTAGAACGCCGCCATTAGGACAAGAGCCTGAAACTGCACGTATGTGTGGAGCATTCGGTCTTAAAATTTGATGCATGTATATCCACATCTGTATAGGCATGGAATCCACTAACCTTTGTCTACGCTTTACAGCACAAGGATCGTACAGCCGACCAAGAGCTTCCCAACGTCTCAAGATTATTTCAAGCTAAACGTCTGAAGATTAACGTCGCTAGGATCTCCAATCGTCTATCTTCAATCTTCAATCCTCTACTTCAACTCTCCACACACATCGCTTCTGTTCAATAAGGTTCGTGAAGTTAGATAGGATATATTTATGTTATGTTGGATTTGTTGGTTGTAAATTAACGTCTCGTTGAAATTAGGCAGTTGGTTAAGAATGATCCGCTCCCCCCTCCCCTCCTCCCCCTTAATAAACTAAGTAATAATACTGTATAGATAAATATATAGTTAATTAATGTTAAAACTTTAAAAATAATCAAACTAAAACTGGAACAAATTGAAATTAAAGTAAAAATTATTAATAGAAATCACGCTAAATATAAAATGGAAAATTAAAACTAAATTAATCTACGAAATTAAGAGTAAATGCTCACTAAAGTAATATTAAAATTGCTGGATAGTTCTGTATAGAATTGGACTAGTTTCTGGCAAAGTAAAAGTCTACAATATAATTAATCTCTATCTAAAGTGGGCAATCCAGCAAACTTTAAGTATGGATACTTTGTACAGCAATTAAAATATATAGCCTAACTTTGAAACTAAGTACTGTTCATATTAATAAAAGTAACTTTAAAATCTAAAATTATCGAAGTGCACTAACAAAAAAAAACATTTAAAATTATCAGAATTTAAGCTTTGAAAAGCATAAACTTCTAATGTGAAATAAAATGACGACTGAATTACAATGTTCCTTTTAAATCTTCGGTATTGCATTAGCAAGTAAATTGTATATATAAAACTTTAAAAGTTACTGTTCAAATTAATATAACTTTAAAATTTACAATAGAAACCCCACCTATGTGGAAAAACGCATTAAAATTTATCTGACAAAGCTATAAAATAATTAAATAAAGTGAGCGTGCACTGAATCAGAATATATTGCTTTTAAAATCGGTTACCTAAATGTTCGCTATTGCATTAGCAAATTAACGGTTTAAAGTAATATCTGGTCCCACAGTACTCAACCCTTTCACTCATTTATGACTCAGAGGTTGCCAGATTAGCAATAAGAAATAGTTCTGTTATAATTACCTCTCCAAAATTAGTTTTCTGGCCACAGCTAACTCAAAGACAACTGCAGAGGTTGAAGTAACTTAACTAAAGGTTTCTTAATACCCCTGATGGTAGCAAAGGCTTTAACCCCTTATTGGCGGCGCTCGACTTAAGTCGTGCACCAATTTGCAGCAAGTTAGGAGCATTATTAAGGCTTTTAAAAGGTTAAAATAGAGTGCAAATGGCCGGGAGCATAGCGGGCCAGACAGCTGACTCCCAGGGCTTACCGCCGCCCATTAACTCATGTTCCCTGTGTTCTCGAGAGGCCGGCAGTGTGGCCAGTAGTGAGCATAGCTGGGAAAAATATAGATATATGCTAAACTCCCATGTTCGTGGCATCACTGCAAGAGAACCAAGAGTGCTACGTAGCTCGTTCTAGTCTCATTTTGAAGCTTTTAGTGCCTAGTTTTTTGCTAAATATTTTTTTTTCATGCAGATGCTTGATTTATCATGCGGAAGGGCCTAAATGAGCCCAAAACACCCCGCTAGACAAGGGTTAAAGTATCCCCAATAGGGTCAAAATTGTGTCCTATGTCTGAGAGGGTTAATATAAGTTTAAAAATTAAAATAATAGAAACCCCACCTTATATACTGTATGTGGTAAAACTCGTTAAAATTTATCGGAAATTAAACTTAAAACTACAAAGCTATAAAATAATTAAATAAAATGAGCGTGCACTGAATTAGAATATATTTCTTTTACAATCGGTTCCCTAAATCTTCGCCATCGCATTAGCAAATTAACAGTTAAAAGTAATAACTGGTCCCACAGTACTTTATCCTTATCTATATACTCGGTCACCTTGTAAAGTAATCTATATACTCGGTCACCTTCCCCATTGTAAAGTAATAACTGGTCCCACAGTACTTTATCCTTATCTATATACTCGGTCACCTTCCCCATTGTAAAGTAATAACTGGTCCCACAGTACTTTATCCTTATCTATATACTCGGTCACGTTCCTCATTGTATTTATTATTAATATCTATAGAACGGCTTATTTATTTGCTTATTAAAATTTAAAACTTGCTAACTAAATGAACCAAAACTTTGACAGTCAATAGTCAAAATAACTTCAAAATCGCTGGAGAAAACGCTTGCTAAAATGAATTAAGTTTGTTTAACCAGACCATTGAGTCTAGAAAAAGACTCGGGGCTTAAAATAAAATATAAGAAATATTATCTATAGAGCGGTGTATTTAATTGCTTACCGTATTTTGTATTACTTTGTTTGCTCTCTAGACCTCAATCAAGCTTAAAATAAAGCACTCCTTGTGTATTTTTCGATAGAAAAATGTCTTTTGTTTGCTCTGTAGACTTTCAATCAAACTTTACAAAAAAAAAAAAAAAATCTATAGAAAAAATGTAGTTTGCTCTAGACTTCAATCAAGCTTAAAAAGTACCCTTCGTACATATTTTGATAGAACATTTTCCATACTATAATAATTTAGCATAATAATGCTGTGCCTATAAAGACTGTCTGTATATGTTCGAGAAAGTATCCGCCGTTAGTACCGGACCTTGAAGGGAGCGCGGCGGATATGAGTATTGACGTAGCGTACTGTAATTTATTTTTAGTATATTCTGGGCCTATTCATCAGTAAAATGTTAGAGAAAGTATGAGCCGTTAGTACTGGACCTTGAAGGGAGCATGGCTAATATTAGTATTGACGTTGAAAGTGACGGGCTGTCCTGTAGCGCCCTGAATCCCCCCTCCCCCTCTCCCATTTCTATTACAACCTCTAAATCCAGCCTAATGTGATATATCCTCTATAAACATGAATGTAGCCAAATGATATGCTTACAGGGTAAACTTTAAAATGATATCCCGGTGGAACAAGTAGGATACTTTATTAACGATGTGTGATAGTGATGGAAGAATAGGTACGGTTACGAAGGATTGTAATATTTTGGCATGATTTGATAGCGTAATACTTAAACTAGGACCTTTCATGTTAATTGTCTTGATAGCATAATGCATAAATGTCCGGAATATTGGTGTGAGTATCCTAGGTTAGAGTCCTTGGAGAGTCTCGTGTATTTGTTGATTTCATTGAGTTTAGAAGTAAAGTTTTGATGAAAAAATATAAATTAATAAAAAATTCCTTTGACCTCAAAGGTTTAAATAAATAATAAAGACACTCAAAATAAATTGGTGCCTTTTTCGGTGGAAAAATAGCTCGGCCAATTTCTTCTAAATTACATAAAAAGTTATAAAAATGCCACACACATGGGGCAAATGTAAGAAAGTTGAAGTATCTTTTTAACTTAAATTATAATGTAAAACTTGCAAAATAAACCAACAACTTAAAGGAACGCAGTAAAATGAAAAGACCACTAATCCAAATGGCTAAGTATTATATTTGATGCAGTTTTGACCACCCAAGGTTAAGGCCTTTGGTACAAACAAAAAAACACAAACAAATTTAAATTTCTATGAAAACATTCCACACTGATTATTTGGTATTGATAAATACGCTCAATGTAATGTAACCTTGGGTTAGGGTGGGTGCCCTAATGATCGGGGACTTCAGTGAATGGTTATCAGAAATGTATAGAAAAGTGTTCACTAAATTTAAATCCAGACTGTAATTCCTGCTTTATTGTAGTTTTCATTCAATTTTATTCAGTTTATGAAGGGTCTATGGCATCAAAGCGTATTTGATTCGTACTGATGTTTCCTAAGCTTAATAAAACTGTCTAAGGGTAGCTGTGATGAAAGTAAAATTAAAGTTATTTTAGATGATATCCGAATCTTGCCAAAAATTGAATCCCGTAACCTATCTACTAATCCAGAATGTGAATGGAGGAGTGCTAGAAGGGATCTGCCCCTTGTACAGTACTGCTACCCTGAAATGGGGATTGAATGCAGTAAGTTAGTTAACATATTGAATATTGGAACCGCGGAGCATATGTCTCGGGCGGGGAGAGTAGTTTTGGGTGGGTGGATTAACTTCAAAATTAAAGTATAATTTTGGTGTGACTATCCTAGGTTAGAGTCCTTGGAGTGCCACATGGATTTGTTGATTTCATTGAGTTTAGAAGTAAAGTTGTTGGTGTAATGGCTTAAGGTGCTTATGTTCTGGGTGTGGTGTCACAGGTTCGAATCCCGGGAGGATCATATGATGCCATTAGTTTATTAAATTCTGGTTGTGGTGTCCCGGGTTTGAATCCCAGGAGGACCATATGCTTTCATCAGTTTATTAAAGTAAATTTGAGTTTGTAATTGATAAGAATGGGGTGTTATTTATTAGATTTATAACTTTTATTTAAATGGGGTGGTACTTATTAGATTTATTAATTTTATTTTTATTGTTTTGTTAGTATATTCTGGGAGATAGGGGGTGGGATTATGCTAGGAAGGGTAACTTTAAATTTAATGTTTTTAGCTGTAGAACTTTTATTTTATTTGTTTTTTTGAGTATATTCCGGGCCCACGACTGCAGCCTGAAAACTAGTACAGTCATTCATAACAGTCTCCTGTTAGTACGCAACAAGGTTGTCAATAAGTAGTGATTCCGAACGTCAGGTCCTGCCCCCGAGGTGCCCGGGATATAGGGATGAACGGAGAGAGCGAGAGTTTGTTTATGTAGGCTTAGCTTCGGGGTATTAATTGTTCCACTGGTATCATTTATATTCCTTCGGAAGCAATGTTTGGAGAGTCTTGGCTCCCTCGGTATTAAGATGCGCATAAAGTTTATTCGATCTTTATATAATTTCTGTGTTTTAGGAAGGTCTTTGGCAACTCAAATCTAGCCAATATATCGTAGCCTTGTGCATAATTCTTTAACGGTCTTTATAGCGTAATGCATAAATGTGCAGAATTTCTGTGTCTCCTAGGTTAGAGTCCTTGGAGTGCCACATGTACAGTATTTTTAATTAAATTTACTTTAGTAATATCCTTGGTTCGAGTCCTTGGAGTGTCCCATGTATTTTTCATTGAGTTTAGAAGTAAAGTTGGTTGGTGAAAAAATATGAATCCATAGATCCTTCCTAAGGTGAATAAAAGCATTTAATGATCGAATAAACTGAACGCTTCCTAATCCTGAAGGTGTTTATTAACTTAAAAGAATTTCCATCCTGGTGTTTTGGAAATATTTTAAGTTTGTAAGGGTTCTGTAAACATTGTTAACAGAGTAAATTTATACAAATCGAACTTGGCAAGGTAAAAGTGAATGGGTGAGCTTTGGTTACTGATTAGTTGCTTTCGTTAACTTGTAAGTTAAGGAAAGGAATTTATGTGCAGTATCCAAGCTTTAACCTAATTTATTTTACCGACGCTGATTTTAATGCACTATTGTAAGTTTTTGAATTTTTTTGCTCCATTGGTAAATAAAGACAAATATGAGATGTGAATTGTATATATACCATCTAAGCCCATTATACATTTTGATATGCTGTATTGTTCAATGGATAGGGTTAGGCTGAAAATAGAAGTACCTAGTTGTAGTAGTGACTAGTTATAAATAGTAAAATATGCTAGGAATAAGTTTGGTAAAAGATCTGATAATGATTGGTTCTATATACTGTAGTCTTCAATGTTTTTTTTTAATTAGTCTGGCAGCTTAGTTAGAAATTTGAAAGTAAAACTTTCAAAAGAAACCAAAACACAAATGACTATAAAGACCTTGTCAAAATAGCAATTAGCAATAGTTTGAAATCGTATAAAGCAAGAGCAATTTTGGCGTAAGTGAAACTATTTAAGTTTGCGAGACTAAGTAATAATAACTGATAATATAATAAGACTGAATAACTAATAATAATAGGCAAATAACTGAAATAAGTTTGCAGTCAATTTTTTGATTTGATAAGCTGAGTAAAGTGGATTAATAGTCTCTATAAATTTTGAAAAGTAGTTTAATAGGCTAAGAATTCAATAACAAATGTTAGCCTGAAGAAAGTAATTATTGGTCATTTATATAAAGTTCAGTGAAGTATAAGACTAGTGTAATCTATATAATTTGGGCTGAAAATATGACTAATGCTGTGAGGAATTTGCCTATAAAATAAGATACCCTGGCTGACTTCCCAAATGCTAGAAATATTAGCTTCTATTACTCAAGTATAGTAACGGTTATCTGAAAGTAAATTTAGTCAGATTATTGTAGATTTCTGTAAACTCTTAATTGGTCATTGGGAATACTGTACATTTATGGGATATATAGCTGTATTTAGGAGGGAGGATTGAAAAATAGTTATAAATTTTACGATATATATCTTTAAAATACTTGGAATCTGAAGGTTACATTTGTTATTTTTGCTTATGGCTGAAACTTGGTTATAGCTTATAAGAAGAGTAGTTATTAATACAGTACTGTACCTATATAATTATGGTAATAAGGATTATCTTTTATGGTACAAGGGAAGACTGATGGGAGATAGTGATGCCTTGGTCTATAGTACAGTATGAAATTAAAATGTAAAACTTGCTAACTAAAGTTAGATTTTAGTTCTAGGTATAATCAATAGGGTTTTAGTTCATAGTTTTATAGAATTACTACTACATTAGGTATAATTAATAGGCTTTTAGTTAGTTCATAGTTTTATTGAATGATTAGTAGGATTGGTATAGGTTTAGTTCATACATAGTTTTTATACAATTATTACTAAATTTGTAAAGGGCTTATTTGTTATATTTATGATTTATGTATTTATTTGTGTGTTTAACACGGAGCTAAAAATGTCACTAACCCATGCATGGTGTATTAATCCTTTTGGAATGCAATATATTTTTCCATATTCTGGCTATTTGACAAATTTGAGCAGTTTAAGAGGGCCTTTGAGAGTGTAAAGGGCAATGACTAGATGAAGCTTCTGACTCTCACAGGCCCTACTAAGCTGAATAAATAATCTATTAGCCAGAATAAAGGAAGTAATTGTATACTGAAAGTTTAAGGTGCAAGTTCTGTTTGTATAGATGATTAAAGTTTACTTTTTGAGATGCAGTTGTAGATGATTCATAATTATTCTGATTATGAGTTTTAATATTGACGACTTGAGACTTCAATAGAAAGAAATTCATAACAAAATATTGCTTGCAAAATAGACTGAAATTAAAGTAATTAAATGTATACACCCCATAGTTTGGGTTTGCCAACTTGAGACTGAGCCCGCACAGGGAGTTTAACATTTAAATAATTATAATTTTTTGGAATATTTGAGCATTTGTCCAAAGACTGAAAATTTAAAGTAATGAAATTGAGTATTTATGTATATACTCAGGCACATACCCCGGGTTGGCAGACTTGAGACAGAGCCCAAATGGAAATTAAATTTAATTAAATCTTGGTGTTTGTCAAAATACTTTGTAATTAAAGTAATTAATTTGGGAATTTGTATATACTCAGGCACATATCCCGGTGGGGTTGGCCAACTTGAGACCGCAGGAAAAATGCTATCCATCTACTCAGGCCCAATTGCAATTTTCCTAAAAAAAAAAAAAAAAAAAAATAGAAGTACTAGAAATTTTGCAATATTTAAGTTTTCATTGTTCTATTGTTGACTCAAAGTTGTCTTTATTAATACTGGATATAGAAGTTATGCATATTTTTCTACAACTGCATAATACAGTAATGAAATCTTTAATGGAATGATGTTTTAGAATGTGCAATTTTTGTATATGTTTTAAGACTAATTAAGTATTGATTTATGAAGTCAATGTAATTCCCTCTGAAAATATAAGTCATGGTATATTGAAGAGGAAAATTATATATGCTTTCAAAATTATTCAGTTTTAACACCATACACTCTTTGCTCAAGAGCTGGGGTAGGGTGGGTGTCCTGATTATCGGGGCCTTAAACAAATCGATACTTAAAATAATCTTTTATATATACAAAAATGAAAATATATAAAGTAGAAATTATTTTACTCCATATACTTTAGTAGATTTTGTCAAGGACTGTCTACTTGACATCACTAAAAGTGTGCACATTCTAAAATTTATTCCGTTGAGATTCTCTTTAGCCATAAATAAGTACATGCTATGGAATCTATAACCTATTGGAGAAAAAGTAATTTAGGATACAGCATAAGATTTGTATGCAGTGTTGTAACTAGTTTATATTCATAGAAAATGCCCACTGAAATGTAACTTGAAATTAAATATTTATGGAAATGTACTTGTGCATTTTTATATATATTAATGTCCCTTGATTTTTGTGATGGTATTTATATTGATATTGCAAAGAAAATTGACTGCTTACAAATCTGGTTCTGTATTTTAATATATCATAGGCCAACTTCTTGAAACTCTAAAAGGCTAGAAGAAATGGGCTGAAACTTTCCTATCTTATTCCCTGGGTGACTCTTCCCAAATTATGAAAATCCCATGCTTGATTACTGTTTATTGATGTTAATGGTAAAGAATATTGGGCAATTATAAAAGACTGTTCTATTATAATTAAGCCAGATATTTTTGCCACTAAGATTAATAATGAGTAATCACTTTATGTGAGTTCTATGACTGGAAGAGTTGACCAGGAAATAGGTGTGGTAATGCAGTTTATTTACTTTAGCCTTTTTAGTTAACCCATTGATTAATATGAATCACTAAGTTAATTTTTGTTACCTGACTATTATATGCAGCTTAGAAAGACTTGAGCAATGAGAGGGGTAATAGTAATTTATTAACCCTTGAGATTGATCTGGTACTTTCTAAGGTGAATATAATTGAATGCTAGCCAATATTCCCAAAGTGCATCATATTTGAATTGGTTTAGAATTTTGGCCTTTTGCTATAATTACTGAGTGATTATCAGCCCCTTGATAAATATGAGTAAGTTAATTCTGGATATTTGATTATTTTATGTTGCTTTGGAATTATTTTGGCATTTATGCTCTTAATTATTCCTTAAGTGCGTAGAATTTCTCTTAGCCAGCATGACTTGTTAATTCTGGCTATTGGATGATTTTATAAAGCTTTGGAAGGATCTGGGTCTAATGGAGTTTTATACTTTATTATTCCTAGAGGTTTTCCTGAAGTGCATAAAATTTCTCCTTAGCCAGCATGACTTATTCTTTTATGAGAGGGTTAAAGGTTCATGATTCCATTGGTGTACTTTTTTTTGCTCAAGAGTGTACTGTATCATGTAAGCAATGGTTTGGCTGCATTTATGTAGGTTTAAAACTTTATATCTTGGGTTTGCATATTTAAATGTGGTTCTATCACTGACTGAAAAAAATCTGCCAAAATACCTGGTTGATGTAAAGTATTTAAATTGGTAAAAATATATTTTATGATGCATATGCCATTTATGAAAATACATACCATGCAAACATGGTAAGTGAAAATATCACTTAACATGCAAAGAAAGTAATATTATTTTCATAAATAACATGCATAATAAAAGTAATAAATTTGTTACCATTTACTAAGATTTGTTTATGGACTTTTTATAGTCCTTATTTAATCATGAAAAGTTTCTTTGGCTGTTCTGTGATAGTTACCATATTTATATACTGCACACTCATGATATTTAGCAACTTAGAATGAACAGTGGACAACCAAAAAGGATCATTATGAACTCTGGATATGTTCAACCATTAATGAAAGTGCTAAACCAAAGTTCTTTTAAATAATGTGGTTGAATGTTTTAGAAGCATAATGATAAGGTTCAGAGCCCTCCTTATTTGTCTGGTCTTAAGTCTTAAGATGGCAAGTAATGTTTCTCGGACAGTCTTTGGTTGTGTACTGTTTTTTTCTGGGTTGCGCGTGTTCTTAGTGCATTTCAAACTTAACCTCCATAGCCCATGCTTTTCATTGGCTCAATTAACCCTTTTGGTACTGTCACTATCTGGCTAGCCTCAGATGATTTTAATCAGCTTAGAAAGGACCTCTTTCCTAAGCTGACTAACATCTTTTGAGGTTAGCCAGAATAAAGTAGCGACTACTGAGAGGGTTAATTGAGCCAATGACAAGACTGGCTATGTGAGGTAATTGCCAGTAAGAATCTTGATCGAAAAGTTTTTCACGGTGTGAAATGTTTGGGTTTCAACCCATAGACTTTTGACTGATTTCCCCGAATTTTGATAAGTCCAGCCTCTGAGGCTGGACTTACAAGTCTAGTTCTGATCTGGACTTGTGAAATTTTCCAAAGTTTACACCACTGAAATTGTTTTAAGTTCCACTTTGCTGAACATATCTGAACTGAATTTTCCAAAGTCCAAACTAGTGAAATTCTTTCCTCCAGTATGACTGGACTTTGGAAAGTCCACAGTTCTGATATGTTCGGAGCTCTGACTGGCAAAATTTTGCAAAGTGACAGCTAACTGAATTCTAAATTCCATTCATTGTTTTTTTTCTTTTGGCTATGATTTTTTTTTAACTAACAAAATACTCCTACATTACTGAATGGGATTTAAATATTCATAGTCCAGCCTTTGGTATGTAACCTAAGGTGAACTGTATCCTATTACATGTATTATAATAAAACAAGATATGGTATTCAAAACTTTTACTGTATTCCCAATGTTACATGACAGCTGGCTATTTGTGATAGAATTACTATACTTAAGTCTTCAAGCACCTTTCAATGGACTTTACTTAGTTCAAACATTAGGCTTTGGGATTATCAACAACAGTCTGCCATTTTAAATAGATAACATATGATCACTTTCAAAGCATTGGTGACAATGATTTTTATAAAGCAGCATTGACTAAAGTCATAGGACATGACAAATTAACATTTAAAACTCCCAAAGATAATTGCAAAATAACTTTGGAAACTGAAGTTACTAAAAGGTTTACTATAATTTCTTTGGGTACTGTATATTTTTTTACCTGACGAATGATTATTAACAACTTTATTGTTATTTCTGTCTAATAAATTGACCTGGTATACTTGTTTCTCAATAAACCTTGTACATTTGGCTTATGGAAATACTTAATAAACTTTTTGATACAATGGACAACTGGTTGATTCATATAAATAATCATGGACTTAACAAGAAGATAAATTACTGAGTAATAATAAAAATAAAGGGAATGTGCCTGGTATATAATTATACAAGTAAAAGAAGTCTTCAATTATTGGTACTGAGAAATACAACATAGTAAGGACCTAAGTAAATATGCCATACCTATATTGCTACGCAATGTTTCATCAATAAATTAAAATTTCAAACTAAGCAAACCAAAACTGGGACAAAGTCAAAATTGCTGTGGAAACAAATAATTATATAGCCTATCATTCATCAGACAAATATTACCATAACCAAAACCAAAAGAACTTATCAACATTGTGGAAGCTATGCTTGAGCAACAAAATTTAAAGTGAAATCCAGCAGGTATCTAATGACTGGATGCTCAAGACAACTAAATGCATAAACAATAATGACTAACCTAATTTTTTTTTTAATGAGAAATGAAGTAAAGCGAATATTCAAACCAATAGACCTAAACAAAAAAACAAACTCAGACGAGACAATATAAAGACAGATAAAATCCAAATCACAGTACTACAGATAAGCAACTCCCATTAAAATATGTACATCAACTCATTCAATACCAGAGAGGTCCTTTTTTATAATTTTCTGACGGCAAGACTATTTTATTCAGCTTAGGAAGGACCTCTAGCAAAAAATAAGGCTTCAATATATTTCGACCAACCCTTTTAACCACCAATCGTCAAAATATAGCCACAATACAAATCTAGCACACATTGCTGGTACTCAAAGAGTTAACGGACAAAAACAATGTAAAATGATAGCCAACTTACTTCTGGTACTCAAAGGGTTAAAACAATGTACAATGATAGCCAAGTTACTGTACTGTCAAGATGTGTCAATCATGAAGGGGTTAAGCAAACTATATAGGATAAACAACAAAAGCAAAATAACGCTAAACATTCAGGAAAGTAAATAATCCAAACAAAACAATTGATAAAACTAAAAACAAACTGACAAGCAAAGAAAAGGGAGCAACAACAGGAGACATTTCAAAAGTAGAGAAAATATCAAAGTAAACTATTCAAGCAAACAGGAGCTTTATCAAATATATACCCATACACAAGCAAAACTTATTTTTTTTTTCTATATGAGTGAGGGAGACAAAAAGCAAAACTGCCTGTAGAGAGTATCTTCCCCAGAGTTGAAGGATTGACGGGCCAAAATCAAGGGACATTCGAACCAAAATGCCAGCACACACGGAGCATTCAAGTCGTAAGAACAGGGAAATACTGATTCTGGGAGAGAGTTCCAATGACATAGCAAACTACTCAAATCAAGCCATACTGAAAACCATAAGTGTCTAACCAATATAGAAGTACCCAAGCAAAGAACAATACAATCAAAATATTCACAAGTAAACACCAACCATAGAAATGCATAATAGTACACGACAAACTACAGTGGTGCTAATAAGTCATGTTTCGGCACCAAGTATATTTTGATCAATAATTCGTATCATCCAAGCTTCATTTCTTCATATCGAGTGATATATACAAACATGTTCCTACACTTACCCACCCTATTCAACATCTGACAGACATTAATACACCACAGAGCAAGCCAAACGTAATGACAGCTGGGACATGACTTATTAGCGCCACCGTACACGACAAAGTACAACAAAGCCAACAACTGTAGATAGTAATAATAATAATAGGCTGGTACTGTATCGTACGAGCGCCAATTCTCAAAGATGATTCACGAGCGCTCGCATTAACTTCAATTTTTCAAACAAAAAATATATGTTTATAGTCATCAGTACAGTAACTATGATCCGCAGTATCATAAGCCTTCAGAAATAAGTGCGACTTCACTGGTTTATTAAAAGCATCAACACAAGCCAACTGCTTAAGTAACTGGAAGTTGATTGAATAGATGCAACATACATTATGAGGGCGGGTGCCCAACCTCGAAAGGGGTTGAAATAGGGGAGCTATCCCGCCGCCAAAGGCGGCTTTCTAGGGCCTTTCCTAGCTGATGCCGAGAGGATTGGGTTATAGTCATATGGTGATGGGCTGGTCAATCAGAGTGAGAACTGAGCGATCTCTGCCATACCCATAGCTTACTCAGACTGTTTCTTTTACTTAAATTTCCTAGATCTCAAGTGACGGCGTCTCTTCCGTGGATTGACCTCCCAATCTACCAAGATTGTTAGCCAAAGCGTCACATTTTTCCTTTGCCCCTCTACTTTCTCTTCATAATTGCTGAGGCACAGGGCCCTAGTGGGCTTTGGTTCACGGGCGTTTCCGCACCCTCGTCAGCTCCCCGCCATGGAGTGGCTTCGGTCACCCAGGCTTTATTGTGGTAGGCGGGGAGGGTTCTGTTGGGGCGCTCGGTTATGGCCTTGGCCTTGCTTGGGGCCTTGGGGCTGTTCGGCCAGGCAGCTTGGGGAACAACATACATTATGATAAACTAAGCAACCAAAAACAACCAACCTAACAAACAAAATCTACAACACAAACATTCACAACAACACAAAAAAGTGGCTGGCCAACTTCCTAGCAGGCAGATGACTATCTTTTGCCGGTCAGTCATCTAAAATCAGAAACTTTCCAAACGGAGTCCCCAAGGATCCGTCCTATGCCCGCACTCTTCAATCTGTACATGCACGATATAACTACAACACCCAATACGCCCCAAATAACTTAGCCTCCTATGCAGATGACATAACACTCACATGCACACACCAAAAAGAGCAACAGATCTCCTTCACCCTATCTCACACACTACAATGGCTGGTGCACTACAAACACTTAATCTAGCCCCAGCCAAATCCACCGCAACCCCTGCTCACAAGTTGGACAGAACACATACATCCCTCAACTCACCATAAACAACACCCCTAATACACACACACCCAAATCCTAGGAGTAACATATGATACTCATATGACATTCAAACAGCACACCACAAACTAAAAAGAAACTGACACCCAGACTTAACACCCTCAGTCACTTGCTCACAAAAAATTTGGACACAACAGAAACTACCACCACAGTATATAAACAATACATAAGATCAGTGATGGAATACGCAAGCCAGCCTGGGCTTCTAACCTAGCTGAACATCATACGACCTTACAGACTATTCAAAACAAAGCCCTGAAGATCATTACAGGCTGCACAGCTACTGCACTCACAGATCACCTACGTCAAGAAACCAAAATCCTCAAAGTCAAAGACCATCTGGACATGAGAGGCACTCAATTCTGGCAGCAGCCTCCACGACCAAGACCACCCACTAACCTACATGGCAACAACACCCACAGACACCAAAATATCAAAACAACACCCAGCACACGGTATCACAATTATTGTCCTCTCTCCCTCCCTGCCCACCCCGAACCAACTTCCAAAAGCACATCCATACTCATATCTCTCACCGATCCATCCACTCACTCACAGACAACACGCAGCTGCATGCACGACCTCCCGAAATCCATCCTTCCGAATCCTCCCTTCCTCGCGAGGACAGAGTCCACCTGGCCAGGCTGAGATGCGGCCTCCATCCAGCGCTCCTGAGCTATCAGAAGAGACTGGATGACTCCGTTGTCGACGCCTGCCCGGGATGTAACACAGCACCCCATACCATTAAACACATCATAGAAACTGCATTTCACACAACCACTTACGCCAACAACACAATCTACACTCAATGAGAGCTCTGTGGGAAAGCCCGATCGTGGCCATGGCCTTTTTCAGGGACTCGGGCGGTTCGGCCAGGCAGCTTAGGGAACAACAACAACAACCAAAAACAAAACGATTATGAATATACAGTACAGTACTTACATTTCTTAAAGCAGTAGAGGCCGGGAGCAGCCATACCACCACGCAACAGCCAACAGAACACTTGACCTGAATAGAAAAATAAATATATGTAACAACTTGCATTTTATTCCTAAAGTTAGTCAGTAGCCAATTTTATTTCCATCCAAAACTGGGACGACACAATATAAAGACTAAAAACGACTAATCAAAGACAATACAGTACAGTATGTGGAACAAAAATATTTAGCAAAAAAATATGAAACCTAATACACAAAACAGAAATTCCTCACTTAACCCCTTCACCGCCATTATTATTTCATAGCATTCTGGATTTATGTATGTACACTCGGTCAAAAGAGTATCTGCACCCCTACGCTGATCAGCAGGTGTGTACAACTCGATAGGGTTGCTACCTCTGCCTGCAACTATATCCATGTGTCAGAGACACAGATTAAGGCCTTGGGTTTGGGAACAAAACATAAACAAACAATACGCTCAATGTATTGAGCGTATTGTTGTGTTTTATGTTTTTGTTCAAACCCAAGGCCTTAACCTTGTGATCCTCACAGCATACCCTGCATCGTGTGGTATTTGTAGTGCTTCTATGATAGTCAGACATTTGGACTTTATAACATCCTAACCCATTCTGTAATCTCTAGGTCTATAATTATTCTATCTATATTTAGAAACAATTTTGAAGTTTAAGAAGGATCTGTGATACTATAAATACTTAAGAAGATACTATCAAGCTTCTTAATTGCTGGAGGTACTTTTTGAACTGATTAAAAATGTCTATTAGTAGCGACAGTCAACAAATACATGTGGCACTCCAAGGACTCTAACCTAGGATGCTCACACAAAATGTCTATTAGTAGCGACAGTCACAAATACATTGGCCCAGGACTCCAACCTAGGATGCTCACACAAAATGTCTATTAGTAGCGAGTCAACAAATACATGTGGCACTCCAAGGACTCTAACCTAGGATGCTCACACAAAATGTCTATTAGTAGCGAGTCAACAAATACATGTGGCACTCCAAGGACTCTAACCTAGGATGCTCACACAAAATGTCTATTAGTAGCGACAGTCAACAAATACATGTGGCACTCCAAGGACTCTAACCTAGGATGCTCACACAAAATGTCTATTAGTAGCGACAGTCAACAAAATACATGTGGCACTCCAAGGACTCCAACCTAGGCTGCTCACACAAATGTCTATTAGTAGCGAGTCAACAATACATGTGCACTCCAAGGACTCTAACCTAGGATGCTCACCACAAAATGTCTATTTAGCGACAGTCAACACAATACATGTGGCACTCCAAGGACTCTAACCTAGGATGCTCACACAAAATTCTATTACGCGCCAGTCAACAATACATTTGCACTCCCAAGGACTCTAACCTAGGATGCTCACACAAATGTCTATTAGTAGCGACAGTCACAATACCATTGGCACTCCAAGGACTCCAACCTAGGATGCTCACACCAAATGTCTATTAGTAGCGATCAACAAATACATGTGGCACTCCAAGGACTCCAACCTAGGATGCTCACACAAAATGTCTATTAGTAGC
Organism: Paralithodes platypus; assembly: GCA_032716605.1. NCBI lineage: Eukaryota > Metazoa > Arthropoda > Malacostraca > Decapoda > Lithodidae > Paralithodes > Paralithodes platypus. The sequence continues at coordinate 18,713,435 of CM064537.1, read as the reverse complement.
GACAGTCAACAAATACATGTGGCACTCCAAGGACTCCAACCTAGGATGCTCACACAAAAATTCCGCGCATTTATGCATTACGCTATCAACACAGAAGTGAGAAATTCCAAAGGATGTCTAGATCATTTTGGTTGGAGTCTTGCTTGACTGTCGGCATCCTCTAGAAGGCAACAAATATTAGAACATAGCTAAGCCGGCACTAGAGCCAGCCCTATTACCTATCCCCTATGCAACCACTGAGGCGTCCTATACAGCTAAACCCATACGGTACCGGCAACATATTCTTCATTTGATTTCAGCTTAGACAATTTTGTGAAGCTTAGGAAGCTTAGGAAAGAAATATATGGTAGCTTAAAGGATTAATTGAGACCATTTAAATCAAGTCATGCCATACATACATACATACATAACATTTTAAGACTGAATGTTCCACACATAAGTGCAGTTTCAGTCTCTTGTCCTAATGGCAGCATTGCAGGCAACCCTGTTAAGGGCTGCTTCACTTGTCAAGTTCTTGGATTTGAGATCGGCACGTATAGCCAATTGAGAAAAAACTCGTACAATCCACCCGGGATTCGAAACCTGGATCTTGCGATTAATTGAGTGTCTGTAGCATTTTAATGGGTAGACATCCTTCCCAAGCTCAACAATATCGTCCAATACATTATATTCTGCCAAAATCGTCTAATACCTTCCAGAATATCAAGAAAGTACATCACCGTACACAGAGGGTTAAATGGAAGTGGTCCCTGTCAGCTATCTAATACCTCGCAGTGGCAAGGGTGCACCAGTCGGGGTCGTATCCAATCTCACGGCTCTAGCCGTATCTCAAGGACCCTCGGAGGTTTCAAGGAGCCATCGTTGACATGGTCATTTGCCACGATTTCCCTTTCCACCAGTGAGAAGAGAAGAAGAATAAGACACAGGGAGAGAGAAAGGGGTGGTGTAAAAATGTATCTCGTCGGAATAAATGGGTCTTCCGCAACCTGATAAGTCAAGCCTCTACCCGCACAGATCGTAGGGAAGGCCCAAATATCCCAGCCAGTCACCACTCGGTTAGTAACACATTATAAAAATACCCGAAGGCAGGTTAGTCATATACGTACTTATATTAAGTCAATCAAACATAATCATTTCTAATAATAATAATTTAAAATGTAAAACTTGCAAACTAAACAAACCAAAACTTGGACAAAGACAATATAAAGGCAAGAGAATATAAAAATCGCAATGTGGAAACAACGTTTAAGCAAAATAACATTTAGAAATAAAAGAACACAATCCACCACATAGGGTGTACATTACTACATGAGCAAGTTAATCTAGTAAATTGTGACTTGCAAAATAAACAAACCAAAACTGGGACAAGACAATATAAGGCAAAAGAACTAATCAAAAATTTGCTATGTGGAAACAAACCTTAGCAAAATAAAAATAATGAAATTTTGTCATAGCTTTTCACCAATCAACTTTACTTCTAAACTCAATGGCGATGGGCTGGTCTATCAGAGTGAGAACTGAGCGATCTCTGCCATACCCCATACTCTGACTGTTCCTTTTACTTATAATATTCTAGATCTCAAGTGACGGCGTTTCTTGCGTGGATTGAAATCTACCACTATTGGAAGCCCACATCTTCCTTTGCCCCTCAACTTCTCTTCATAATTGCTGAGGGGCACAGGGCCTGGGTGGGGCTTTGGTTTTGGTTCCGCATGCCTGGAGTGGCTTCGGTCAAGGCTTTATTGTGGTCGGCAGGGAGGGTTCTGTGGGGCGCCCGGTTATGCTCTTGGCCTTGCCCGGGGCCTTGGGGCTGTTCGGCCAGGCAGCTTGGGAAACGCAACAACAACTAAACTCAATTACTGAAATCGACAAATACACGTGGTACTCCAAGGACTCGAACCTAGGATACTCACACCCACATTGCACTAACTATTACGCTATCAAGACAGTTAAATAAAAGAACACAATTGTAAAACACAATTTGTCAAACTTTCAAATAACATATAATTTACTTTCTTCCAGCTGATGGTAAATTGAATCATTTAGCGCTTGATTTCTCTCGATTCTTGATGGAAAAATATGATACTGCTATGTGTCTGCATCATATTATGGACAACTTATCATAATTCAAATGTTAAACTTGCAAAATAAACAATCAAACTGGGACCAGACAATGTAAATACAAAAGAAACCAATCAAAATCGCTATGTGGAATTATAATGCAAATAAACAACTTGGACAAACACAGTAAAAAGACAACTGATCAAAATCTCTGTGGAAACAATGCTTTCTGAATGCGCATGGGGTAATTGGAAACGTCCCCTGTGCTGACGTATTTGAGGTGTTTCCGTCACTAAAAATCATTGTGCCATTAATGATTAATACTTATCCATATTTGCCTATTATGGGTTGATTTAAAGGTACAACCTGAAACAACAATCGAGTGAAGCGTTTGGATGGTCAAATCGGATATAGCCGCGAGTTGTATAATGTCTGGGTGACAATGTGATTTCTAGGACTGAAGCAGTCGATCGATACTCTCTCTCTCTCTCTTGTACTTCTATGATGACCACACCCTCCAATTTCTAATGTTGCACGAAAATATACCTCAGAATAAGGGAATAACAGGGAAAATAGGTGATAACTGAAGGAGAGGAGGAAAGTCGGGGAAGATAGAGGACTGAGATTTTGCATGGCCCAGGGCCAAAAACAAAAATAAAAATAAAACAAAAAAATATAATGATGTCAAAAGTTGATTTTTATTTCCTGACTCAGTCTCTAGCCCCGGGTTAAGCAATATTATTTTTATAATACAGACACAATCCACACATAGGGTGGACATTACTACATAGCAAGTTAATCAAAACATAACTTGAAATCGATCAAAAGTTAATGTTCAAATTAATCTAAATAACTCATTAAAATAAAAATGCTAAAAGCATAACAAGAAATAGGGTTGGTAAGTATGGAATGAAGAAGGCCTTGCATGACAGTGTGGTATCCCGACACTGACTTACGGAAGCGAAGCATGGAGAGGTTGAGAGACTCAACCAAGTGAGAGCAGTGGAAATGAATTACTTAAGAGTGCCGATTACATTGAGGGATAGACAGACTAATGAGGAAGTAAGAAGGAGTTTGGGTGGAGGTAGATGTGCTGGAAAGTGTGAAAAGGAACAACTTGAGATGGTTCGATATGAACGTATGCAGCGAGAGAATGACTAAGAGGTGTACGAAGCGAGGTGGAGGGACAGAGATGGTAGACCGAATATGAGAAGGATGGAGTGAGGAAGTACTTGAACGATTGCTGGTGGGGGGGGCGTCGATTGACTGGGCAGAGGTGCAGGGGGCGGTTCGTTCGTGGCCACCCCTTCGGGGATCACGGCGTCAGGCGATAGATAGATTGTCAAGGTGTTTCTTGTTTGGAGGCGAAATCTGAGTGACTCAGGTGAATCCGAAATCCCAGCGTCACTTGCGCAAGTTACGGCTGCCAACTTTAACCCTCGGAATCTGGGAGGCCTCATATGAGGCAAACAAAAATATTGGCAAGAATCCGGGAGGCCTCATATGAGGCAAAATTACAGCCGATAAAATCATCATAACTCGGCAACCACGCGTCGTAGCGATGTCATCTCAACAGCAATCTACAGACAACAAAACGTTCTACAATTTGCAAAAATATTGACTGCTCTAGGTGGTCTCAATAAGTAGGTACTGAATTATGAATCTTGACTGTACGAAAATAGCCCCGGACACAGCGATCGGGATCATATGAGGCCCGGATCCGATGGGTTAATGTCGTCAACACTAGCCAAGACGCTCTCAAGTCCACCCGCCTTTTACTTGCTTATTTGTGCCTGAACCTTGTATTTCTCGTGTATATTATGGCCTTTAGTGCATTCAGTGATAGGGACGGTGGGCCTGGTGGTAATGATGAAGGAATTGAATGCCCGGGACTATCAAAACAGAGTCAAGTCAAGTGCTGCGTCTGACGAAGCCACGGAAAAATGACGATGAGTGTCTATCTACTGTATTTATATCTATCTATTTGCTCAGACTCATTCCCAAATTTTTTTTTTTTTTTTTTAATATATAATTATATACAGTATATTTTTTGTATTACTGGGGGTATGCTAAATATGACTATGGTTTCAAATAAAGTCTATGTGGTAAGTAATATCAACATAATTATGATATCTGGTGCCACGTGAAATGATGGGTGTCCACGTGTACTGTATTAGGTAAAAAGGGCGGATATGACCACTTTTGGGCTCCCAAAATGCTTAATGACAAGTCATATGATATTATATAACAGATTAACTTGCTCATGTAGTAATGTACACCCTATGTGGTGGATTGTGTTCTTTTATTTAATAATTTTCATTTTAGTAAGCGTTGTTTCCACATAGCGATTTTGATAATTTAATTTGACTTTATATTGTCCTTGTCCCAATTTTGGTTTGTTTAGTTTGCAAGTTTTACATTTTAATTTAGATTTCAGTAAAGCTTTCGACAGAGTCCCTCACGAGAGATTGATGAGAAAGGTTGAGGCACATGGGATCGGTGGGGGGTTGTTAGGATGGATTAGGTCATGGCTAATTGGTAGGAAGCAGAGAGTCCAGCATAAATGGTACTAAGTCCGAATGGGGATCAGTCAAGAGTGGTGTCCCCCAGGGATCTGTATTAGGTCCTTTGTTGGTTTATTATATACATAAATTACCTTGATTTAGGTATAACTAGTCGGATAAGTACATTTGCAGACGATACCAAAATGGGGAAAAATTGATTCAGTTCGAGATATAGTGTCTGCAAAGGGAAGGATCTAGATACCTTACACGAATGGTCAGTAAAATGGCAGATGAAGTTTAACATTGACAAATGCAAGGTATTAAAGATAGGAAGATGCATAAAACTATAAACTAGCTAATATGGAATTAGAAAACTCAGACTGAGAGAAGATCTAGTGTGCGTTTGTTAGGCAATGATTTGAAGCCTAGAGAAAACATTGTAATCAGCGTTCGTAATAAGGCAACACAGGATTCTCCGGGGGTTCATATTTCTAGGAGCTTAACACCAAAACTGCTCGATGTTATCTTCAACAACTTTACTTGTCATTAGTGAAACCCCCCCCCATATCGGCATTATTGCTGTTCAGTTTTCTTGGTGTCGGCTTATTACAGAATGGACATAGATCATGGAGCATAGTCGTACAGAGAAAGAGAATGACAAAAACCTTCATCCCATAACCTATTAGAAACCTCTATCCGTATGAAGCAAAGGTTGGTTGAAGACATCTAGGTCTACATTCGTTAGAGAGCACGCAGAGTTACGAGGTGACCGTCACCTGATAGATGTATGCATGTGGTTAGTCGGAAAATAAAGTTGAGGACAGGTTGAAAATGGGTACTAAACGCTCACGTGCATGGCGCAACAAGAAACTCGTAAAAATGGTTTCATACATTAGATAAATAAGTTAGTTTCAGAAAACGATATAGGCAAATATTGGTTGGTGGTAAAGAGTTGTAGCATGGTGGGAAGGCTAGGCCACCAGTTGATATATGGGATCAAGAACGATAGGGAGCTTTGAAGATGAACTTAATAGGCTATGGACGAGATGGGTTGGTGTGAGGTGATCTACCAGGTGTTGGCCAATTGCGCGCTCAGTCAGACCCCGTAATCTTGTTATCTCTGACCGTTTGGGTGGGGTCAGTACTCAAGGTGAGATTGAGGTCTATAATTGGCCCTTGTAATTGGGGTTTGGGTGTGACAGGGATCTGACTTGTATGGTCCCGCTCCGGCTTTTGCAGACTCCCATTTGTCTCACGTTTTTTCTTATTAGGAACTGTAGACACTTATTGGAATTTTGTGTTTTTCCGCCCCCCCAGCCGCAGCTTACGGTTTTCGCATACAGTTTGACCCCCGACTTGCGAACGTCCGTTCAACGAAATTCCGGTTGTACGAAGATCACAAATTAGAATTAAGATCACAAATTACTACCATTTACAGTATGTATGCATGTTACAGTATGTATGTATAGTATTTGATATAAGTTCTTTTGTCTATTGTGGGGGTCATTCCTGTTTTGGTTTGGTTTGTTTTGCAAGTTGTTTACAATATCATTTCATCTGGTTTCATTATTACACTGTTTCACTAATTGGGTAAAACCTATGGTACTTAAGTATCTATTTTTCCATTAACAAGTTGACAATTAAAATTGCATAATAGGAAGACATTTTACAGACAAACATAAATAACGGTTGATCCACTGACAGTACTTTTGTTTTTTCAGGAAGAAAACAAATTAAAGTGAGGAAATGTCTGTATTATAATGTAAAACTTGCAAAATAAACAAACCCAAACGTATACGACACACAGTAAAAAGACAAAATAACTAATAAAAATCGCTATGTGGAAACAACGCTTAAGTAACATAATCATTTAGAAATAAAAGAACACAATCCACCACATATGTATATACTCTGGCACTTGCCACAGTTTTTCCGTTTCCCCACTTTTTTTTTTATTGGGTGTGGCCGACTCGAGACCTGGCCCGAACAGGGCCATCACAACATATCAGAAACCAACACAAATCAAAACACCAAATCACACACATCTCGGTTGCCCCCGAGAAAACCCAAATACCCAGGCCCATTTGGGATCCCCAGCCCAAAAGATACTGTAACAATTTTCTAGTTAATGTACCTGTGTGAAGTTAGGTGGCCCAGCATAAACTTGGTGACTGGGGCTCGTTCCCCTGTGGTGGTGGTGGTGGTTTGTGGTATTGTGGTGGGTGGCATCAGGGAGGGTCAGCTCTGTACGGGACACCTTTGGAGGGGGGCTGTCCATCTGGCTCCAGTAGTCGTTCCAAATCTGAAATTACAAACACTTTTAAAAACACTTCAATAACACAAGTCCAAGGAAAAACTACAATCAATTCTAGTTAATCGGCTGACATGCTGTCTTGAGAGCGTAATGGTACTGTAATTAAGCATTGAGAGTATAGTGAGGATGCGTAAAAATAGGCTTAGATGGTATGGACAAAATGT
>CM064537.1:18698168-18706292 GCA_032716605.1 Paralithodes platypus | reverse complement strand
GGGGGACAACCCCTGATACAACCTGTAGTGTCTTAAATAAGGGGGGTCACCTGCTTTTTGTTCTCTCCTTTTCTCTCTTTCTCTGGCTTGTATCCATTCGGCCCCATTCAGCCTACTGTTTTAAGACGCTTATCCCCATCCAGGTGTCGATTTATTCCTGGCAAGCGATAGCGAGCCAGCATTGTATGGAGAAATCCGGCTTCGCCGGAGAAATTTTTCTATCGAAAAATGTACAAATTTAGCCTGCTGACAAAAACGGGGGGGGGGGGGTGAAAGGAGGGAACAACACCTGATACAACTCTATAGCCTACGCAAATGACATAACACTCACAAGCACGCACCAAAACCCAGACACAGCAACAAGACTCCTTCAAGACTATCTCGACACATTACATGAATGGTGCACTACAAACAGACTCAATTTAGCCCCAGCTAAATCCACTGCAACCCTCCTCACAAGCTGGACAGGAGAGCACGATTATGTCCCGGGACTCAACATAAACAACACACCCCTAACACACACACACACACACACAAAATCCTAGGAGTAACATACGACACCCAAATGACATTCAAACAGCACACCACAAACACGAAAAAGAAACTGACACCCAGACTTGACGCCCTCAGATCACTTGCCCACACGAAATTTGGACACAACAAAGAAACCACCACCACAGTCTACAAACAATACATAAGATCAGTTATTAATACGCAAGCCCGGCCTGGGCTTCCAACCTAGCTGAAACACATCATAAGACCTTACAGACCATTCAAAATAAAGCCCTGAAAATCATCACAGGATGCACAGCTACGACACCCACAGATCACCTACATCAAGAAACCAAAGTCCTCAAAGTCAAAGATCATCTAGACATGAGAGGCACACAATTCCTGGCAGCAGCCTCCACGAATCAACACCACCCACTACACTACATGGCTACACACCCACATACACCAAGACATATCAAAACAACACCCAGCACACGCTATCACACACAAATACTGTCTTCTCTCCCTCCCTGCCCACCCCAAACCAACTTCCAGAAGCACATCCATACTCATATCACTCGCCGTTCCATCCACCGGGGTACCCCAGGGATCGGTACTAGGACCAATTCTCTTTCTAATTTACATCAACGACATAGATGAGGGTCTCACCTGTACAATCTCAAAATTTGCTGACGATACAAAAATTGCAAATAGCGTACTCTCGAAAGAACAAGTTGACGATATGCAACACAATCTAGATAAATTGTCATGTTGGGCCCAAATTTGGCAAATGAGTTTCAATGCGCTAAATGTAAAGTACTACATATCGGATACCTAAATGAGAAAGCAAAACTATTCGATGAATGTCACTCAGCTTAAGAATGTAAACAGAGTAACCGTTCTGGGAGTAACAATATCGTGTAAGCTACAACCGATTCAACAATGTTTCAGAGTTGTTAAGAAGGCAAACAAAATAATTGGCTTTATAGGGCAGGTCATTTGAGCATAAAACCAAAGAAGTTATCCTAACCCTTTACAATTCCTTAGTCCCGCCCTCTTCTGGAATACTGCGTTCAATCCTGGTGCCCTTATTACCAAAAAGATATAAACAAGCTAGAACGAGTTCAACGTAGAGTTACCAAAATACCTAGCCTAAAGAACAAACCATACGAAGAGCGTCTAGAGAATTAAATCTATTTCCTTTAACCCACGCGCAGATTAAGAGGCGACTTAATTCAAGTGTTCAAAATCATCAAAGGCATCGACAATATGAACTGTAGTAAGTACTTCACTATCGACCAATCTAATTACACGCGGGGAAACGGTTGCAAAATTATTGGTAAATCTTTTAACTCGCACGAATCTAAGAATTTCTTCTTCATCTAGTTGTCAACTTGTGGAATGGGCTTCCCCGAAACGTTATAGACTGCATCACCGTTGATTCATTTAAACTCCGCCTAGACAAATATCTCGCATCAAACCCGCGACTGACTGCGTTTGTAAATGAATAACTTTATTTTATCCCCCCCTCAGTTACTAACCCATCTGTCCCCTACTAACTTCCTAATCCTGCCACGGACATTAGTTCCAGGGCAGTAATTCCCTTTCCAATGTTCCCTTACCCACTCTAAACCACTGTTTGGACACTTGATCCTCAGTGTTTTGGAGGACAAGCAACCTAGAAGGGTCACTGGATCTGTTGTTGCTTGATTTCCTTTGTACTCCTTTGTACTCACTCATAGACAACACGCAGCTGGCAGGCACGACCTCCCGAAATCCATCCTTCTGAATCCTCCCTTCCTCGCGAGGACAGAGTCCACCTGGCCAGGCTGAGATGCGGACACCATCCGGCTCTTCTGAGCTATCAGAAGAGACTGGATGACTCCGTCATCGAAACCTGCCCGGGTTGTAACACAGCACCCCATACCATTAAACACATCATAGAAGACTGCATTTCACACAACCACTTACGCCAACAACACAATTTACACTCTTTGAGAGCTCTGTGGGAAAGCCCGACCGTGGCCATGGCCTTCCTTAGGGACTCGGGGCTGTTCGGCCAGGCAGCTTAGGGAACAACAACAACAACAACTCTAGTCTCTTCTGTATATAGGCTAAACATGAGGGAGAAAGGGGGGGTGGGTGTCCAGTAAGTAAGTCTTGTCACTACATAAGGAAGACATCTAAACTCTTGTAACTCAGGAAATGCTAGAGCAAACGGGCTGTAAATAACCCATACCTATTTACTGGTTGACTCTTCCCAAATGGTATAAATATCAGGTCAATTACTGAAGGTATTTTAAAGTTATGAGAGGTTGATGTCATTATTTCTGACCTACCTATTATGCACAGGGTATAGTAGATAGCATTTGACCACTTGCGAGTTTCTGGCTATAAGGAAGTTGGAGCCGTAAACATCAGTACTAAACGGAAGTACAATAATAAAGTAGATGTTTAATGGATAAAATGTATGTTGAATTAAGTTGTATGTATTTATAAATGTACTACAACACCATTTTAGCTGGTAATTCTGCTACATATCAATGTAAACAAACTTCAACTTCCTTATAGCCTGAAACTCGAAAGTGGTCAATTACAATCACACATCTCGTGTGTGTGTGTGTGTGTGTGTGTGTGGTCAATAGATGTGGGAGGTGTAGAGGGGAGGTGTGGTGGAGTGGTCTTGCCACTGGACTGGTAATCCAATGGACCCGGGTTCAAATCCCGATGTATCAATGGGAAGATATTATTGGGATGGAATTTGTGCTGTACCTAGTACCAGTGCATTACCACAAAGCCCACCGAAACGCCAAATAAATACCCTCATTGTTCCCTGATTAAATAGCACTGTATGAATATTACCATATTCAAAATATGCTACAGGGGGGGCAATGCCTAGCGAGTTCATTGCTCAATAGGTGGCGTTCTGAGAGTGAGGGTCCGAGTCTAGGGGATGAAACAGTGAAGCACTGGAGCGAGGCAGCTTCAGAGATGGGGCTGCTTTGAGCCGTGAGTGAGCAACTAAACCTCATCCATCCTGGGAAGGCAAGATGGCACGGGCTGGTTGCAGCTAAAAGTGCTTCACATGTCTAACCCCCTAGACTGGAAAGAGATGGAATATGCTGGTTGCAGCTAAAAGTGCTTCACATGTCTAACCCCCTAGACTGGAAAGAGATGGAATATGCTAGATGGAATATACTGTAGAACAAAAAAGACATACTAATGCAATAAATAGATAGATAGATATTGTAGATGTTAGATAGATATAGCCAGAGCAAGATACCGAACAAGGAAGTAAATAGTTTAGCCGATAAAGTAATCAGGTATGTCAATTAAGATAATATGGATGGGTCAGACAAACAGGCTGCATGGGAGGTCCGACTTTGATGATAATACCAACTTATTATATTATATGCCGGTACCTCTTGTGGTGTAGGTGTTATCATGGACTTATCACACACACACGGCTAGCTCAATAGTACCGTCCCTGCTTGCAACCCATCAGACCAGGGTTCAAATCTCGCTCACGTTAATGAAGGTTTTCTGAGACATAGCCAGCAGTTACCATCTCCCTTGAGCAAGGAGATGGGTAATAGTCAGTGACAATAATGTCTAGGAAGCGGGACAATACGAGTCAAAAACTAAATTCCTGTCAAACTACAATTATGAATGAATACACACACACACATCACTTTGAACATACCGGCTTATAATATACCTCCCATGGTGTAGGTATTATCATAGACTCATCACAAACACACACACACACACACACACACACACACACACACACACACACACACACACACACACAGCCCGTAGCCTAGTAGGTAGAGCTCTCGTCTCACACACGAGGGGTCGGGGGTTCAATCCCCGGCCGGGCGGAGACAAATTGGGCTTGTCTCCTTTCATGTGTTAGCCTCAGTTCACCTAGCTGTAAATAGGTACCTGGAATAAGTGGACGACGTTGTGACGTCCCATCTGGGGTTGGCAAAAATGGTACAAGGCGAGATGGGTATCATATGGTTCACCTAAGCTGATGGCTACCTAAGCCTTCGGGCGAGACGGTACCGTCTATAGTGAGAATGGTACCATACAGATCCACCCTAAGCCTTCGTTTCCGATGTCGCCAATTGGCTAAAAATACAGACTACACACACATCCACAGCCATTCCAACAGTACATAAAACACTTAACATGCATTTCACGCAATACATTCCCAGTTAAGGAGGCGCGATAATAATGAGCTTAGCCGCATTGCGTGGATTCCCCTTGACGAACAAGTCACTGAGTAACACACACACACACACACACACACACACACACACAGATTTTGTTTTGTTTTTGTTGTTTAATGCCTGTTGTCCCGGCGACGTTCTGTTCTATTCTAGCAATATTTATACGATTATGTGCACCTTAAGAAGGATCTGTGATAGTAAAAAAAAAAAATACAAATAAGTGAGATAGTTCGAATTAGCCTTTTCATTTTTGTTTGACGCCCTTGTGTGTGTGTGGGGGGTGGGGGGGGGGGGGGGGAAGGGGGCAGAGTATAGAGACCCTCGACTCTTGCCCCCAAGCCAAACAAACAGAACAGCAGGAGAGTTTCAAACACTGTCACGTCCGATCACAGGTTTTTTTTTTTTTTTATTTAAAGGGGATAGGGGATACATTTGGGGTGGGGTTGATATATATTTATTTATCCTTGTATATATATATATAATAGTGATCATGTTATCATCATCGAAAGACCTTCATTATGGATCAAACTCCAACCTGTTTACCCCACACCCCAGGAGTAAGCACAGACCTTAAGGGTAGGTTTTTAGTTGATTCCCTAGACTTCCATCAAACTTAAAATTACTCACCCTAGACCCCCTTTCAAGATAAATTTGTACAAAAATGTACCGGCCGAAGGCCGATTCCCCTTAAATTACAGGCTCCCTATCGCTCGCCAGGAAAAAATCGACACCTAAATGGCACGAATGATCTTAAAATTGACAGAAATGGGGCGAGGGTTCTTAAAATCGCCAAACTAATGGGGCGAACGTCTTAAAATCTCAAAAGCAATGAGGCTAAACATGAGGGAGAAAGGAGTCAAGAAAAAAGTCCCTCAAATGGATATCTCCCCTTAACCCTTTCAAGCTCCAATACGCGTTTCTGTTCTGTTTCTGGCTACTATTAGACGATTTTATTCAGATTAGTAACGGTATATGGAAGTCAAAGGGTTGATTGAGATAGTATTTACCCTTTTAATACCCACAGATCCTTCCTAAGCTGCATAAAATCGTCTAATGATAGCCAAAATAAACTGCTAAAACGCGTCAGAGCTTCAGGGGGTTAATACATCGAGCCCTCATCAATATTGGTGAGTCACTCCAATTACTAAACCAGTCAGTCAGTCAGTAGCCAGCCTTTACTCCCACAAGGGGTAGGGAGGATCAGCAAGAGACACAAGAAAGGAAAGAGAGGTAACAGGAGAAGAACACATCGCCTATAACAAGCAAACAAGCATTCAGAAGCACCAATCACTCGTCAGCCCCAGAAATTAAGGGACAAACCTTCTAAAGCAAATTGTAAATTAATTAATATATATATATATATATATATATATATATATATCGATGTTCTTTGGTATTATCATATATATTTTAACACATACCGGTACATATTTGGTTGCAATGGTTTAGAGTACATACAGTATATCGGTTTGGTATGTAACACACACACACACACACCCACACCCACACACACACACAACTACAACAATACACACAGGCAACAAGGACAAGTATTTAGAGGCAGAAAATCAATAGTCCGTGTCAATTCTGGGGTCCTAAGGGGAGGATTCGTTATTCTGGACCCCCTTCCACCTCTTGTTTACCATAATCAGGTTGGCGATTTCAAGAAGTTCGCCCCATTAGTTTACCGATTTTAAGACCTTTAGCCCCATTTCGTTGTTAGTATTAAGACCTTTCGTGCCATTTAGATGTCAATTCCTGTAATTTAGGAGGAACTTGGCTTTCGGCCGGGACTTTTTGCTACCGATAAATGTACAAATGTATCTCGAATTCCAGGTAAATAAAAATGTCCCCTTAAACAACGCCCTAGAAACCTACAATATATATACACACACACACGCAACAAGGCAGAAGTATCGGTATTCAGAGGCAGAAAATCAATGGTCCGTCACAATTCTGGGGGTCCTAAGATTAAGGGGAGGTTTTTAGTTTGGTCGCTAGATATCCATCAAGCTTAAGATTACACCCCCTTGAACCCCTTTCAAGATAAATTTGAAAGCCGGTTCCTCTTAAATTACAGGCTCGCTATCGCTCGCCAGGATAAAATCGACACCTAAATTGCACGAAAGGTCTTAAAATTGACGGAAATGGAGCGCAAGTTCTTAAAATAGCCAAACTAATGGGGCGACTGTCTTAAAATCTCAAAAGCAATGGGGCTAAACATGAGGGAGAGAGGGGGTCCAGAAAAAAAAAATCCTCAAGTCGATATCTCCCCTTAATGGGATTGTCGCATGTGTGATGGGGGGTGGGGGGGTGGGGTGGGGGGGGGGGGGGGGGAGCAAGCAGGGTGCCAAGCAGAAGCCAGCCAGAAGGAGGAGCCAGTAACTATATTATGATAAAGATTCGATGATTTGATTCAGTTTAGGAAGGACCTCTGTATACTCATGAGAAGGCTACACACACACACACACACCCACACCCACACACACACACACACACCCACCCACACCCACACCCACACACACACACACACACTATCTCAAACGAATCCTTATAGCTACCATACAGAGCCTTCCTAAGCTGACTACAATCGTCTAATAGTTGCCAGAATAGGATGAAAAGGACGTCACCGGTACTGAACGGGTTAAGGGGAGGTATTTAGTTTGTTCCCTAGACCTCCAGCAAGCCTAAAATTACACCCCTCGAGTCCCTTTCAAGATTAATTTGTACATTTTTCGGTAGAAAAATTTCCCGGCCAAAGGCCGTTTCCTCTTAAGTTACAGGCTCGCTATCGCTCGCCAGGATAAAATAGACACCTGAATGGCACGAAAGGTCTTAAAATGGGGTGAAAGTTCTTAAAATCGCCAAACTAACGGGGCAAACATCTTGAAATCTCAAAAGCAATGGTGCTAGACATGAGAGAGAAAGGGGTCAAGAAAAAAGTCCCTCAAGTGGAAATCTCCCCTTAAACGAACAGTAAGTCAAGACAATTAAGCGAACAGAGACTCTTCTACTATAAGGATAGACAGGTAAATCACTATCAATATACCCAATCATCTTGTATACCCAATCATCTTGTATACCCAATCATCTTGTATACCCAATCATCTTGTATACCCAATCATCTTGTATACCCAATCATCTTGTATACCCAATCATCTTGTATACCCAATCTTGTATACCCAATCATCTTGTATACCCAATCATCTTGTATACCCAATCATCTTGTATACCCAATCATCTTGTATACCCAATCATCTTGTATACCCAATCATCTTGTATACCTTTATTATACCGTGGATATTTTATAATGTAGAAGAGGGTCCAGAAAAAATCTATATCCCCCCCTTGAGGTAAATAGAGGCATAATAACAGTAGACGAGGAATGCCATCA